>CAUYPK010013275.1:0-27985 GCA_963574355.1 Loris lydekkerianus | reverse complement strand
AACTTAGTAAATGTGGAATGTAAATGTCTTAGCACAATAACGAAGAAAATGCCAGGAAGGCTATGTTAACCAGTGTGATGAAAATGTGTCAAACGGTCTATGAAACTAGTGTATGGTGCCCCATGATCACATTAATGTACACAGCTATGATTTAATTAAAAAAAAGAAAAGAAAAAAAGTAGCTTGGCAGCTCTTCAAAAGATTAAAATGTAGGAGTTACTATATGCTACCTAAGAGTTCCACTTCTACCTAAAAAAAATGAAAACATACATCCACAAAAACACGTGAACATAAATGTTCATGGTGACATTATTCCTAATAGCTCAACAGTGGAAACAACCCCAATGACTAGCAACTAACGAATGGATAAAGAAAATGTGGAACATCCACACAATGGAATACTAATTCAGCATTAAAAAGGAATAAAAGTACAGACATACACTGCAGCGTGATATGTCAAAACAGCATTGGATCTCAAAACATTATGCTAAGTGAAAGAAGCTAGACACAACAGCTGTATATTTTGTGATTCTATTTATATGAAATATCCAAAATAGGCCAATCTGTAGGGACAGAAAGCATATTATTGGGCCAGGAGGGTAGGAGGGAAGAGATGAGGAGTGACAGCTGATTGACAAGATGATTCTTTGGGGGATGATGAAAATGTTCTAAAATTGTGGTGATGGTTGCACAACCCAGTGACTGTACTAACACCATTGGATTGTATACTTTAAAAGAATATAGTAGATGGGGCGATGCTCATAAGCTCAGTGGGTAGGGCACCAACCACATACTCCAAGACTGGTGGATTTGAACCCGGCCTGGGCCAGCCAAAACAACAATGACAACTGTAACAACAATAACAAAAAAATAGCTGGGTGTTGTGGTGGGCATCTGTAGTCCCAACTACTTGGGAGGCTGAGGCAAGAGACTCTCTTAAGCCCAACAGTTGGAGGTTGCTGTGATACCACGGCACTCTACCGAGAGCGACAGCTTGAGACTCGGTCTCAAAAAAAAGAAAAAAAAAAAAAGAATATAGTAGATGGTATGTGAATAATGTCTCAGTAAAGCTGTTGAAAAAAAGTAAGTGAGATAATGTGTAGGAGTACATTTTGAGTTCTTTGTAAAGATATTATTAGTTTGAGTGTAAGCCTTTTAAATAGTAGTGGGATGCTTTAGATTTTTTTTTCTTCCTTGTAGGCCACAATTTTCATGCTGTGACTCAGTGATGTAAGGCCATAACTCAGCAATATAAAATATTGAAAATACTGAAACATAAAATGAAAACTGCTCGGTCTACTGTTTTTATTTAATAGGATTTTCCAAATTGGTTGATTAGCAATAAGTAGAATGTGTCATTAAAGAATTAGGTTTTAGAATCATAAAATTTTAGAGCTGGAAGGAACTTAAGAAGTCATCTATTCTAGGCCTTCTCGTTTTGTTTTGTGAAAAACTGAGTCTTAACAGGCTGAATAACATCTTAGGTCACAGAGCTGAGTAAATTCTAGAAATGAGTCAGTGTTCTTTCTGTAGTCTATTTGGTTTCAGTGCTATTAGTAGTATTAGAACTAATGATATCAATAGCAACTATTTAAATGCTTCCTGTGGTATACTAGGCACACTGAAGTACTTTATATTTGTTATTGTGGTTAATCATTACAACTTACGAAGATGGTTCATTTTACCTGTGTATTACTTTCTTATTGCTGCTGTGAAATAAAACAACAATGCGGATTTGTTACCTTACAGTTGTGGAGATCAGAAACCCAAGATGGGTCTCAGTGCCAGCAGGGTTGCATCTCTTTCTGAAGGCTTTACAGAGATCAGTTTTGTTGTCGTTTCCCACTTCTAGAGGCTGCCCACATTTCTTAGCTTATAGTCTCCTTCCAAAATCTTCAAGTCAGCAATGGCTGGTCAAGTGTTTCTCACTGTGCTATCCCTGTGGTTTTGATTCTTCTGCCTCTGTCTTCCCCCCCTTTAAAGACTCTTTGAGCCCACCTAGATAATCCAGGATATTCTCCTTATTTTACAGTCCTTTGATTAACAACTATAATTCCATGTCAACCTTAATTCCTTCTGGCCAATTGAATGGAAGAGGCACTCAAAGGGATTTTTCTTTTTTCTTACTCAACAATCAACACAGAAGACTTCTGTGATTAAACTGGGGGGAGGTGTTCCCCACACATCAAACAAACAATTCTGCAGTAGCTGCCAGCTGAGTGTCCTACAATTCGATTCATTTCTGGCACTGTCTACCAGGAGGTGGTGTCAGATCCCATAGGTTGAGGGCTCAGTCCCATAAGTCTACCCCCCAACCCCATTGCCAATGGTAGGCTCTAAGTTGTTTCAGCTGTGTTTCTGAGTGATCTGCTGTAAAGTGGGGTTTCCACAATGCCCTCCTCAGGATCATGTAATCTGTTAGAGCAGCTTACAGGACTCAGGGGAACATGTTTACTGGTTTATTATAAAGGATATTAC
This sequence comes from Loris lydekkerianus, assembly GCA_963574355.1. Taxonomy (NCBI): domain Eukaryota; kingdom Metazoa; phylum Chordata; class Mammalia; order Primates; family Lorisidae; genus Loris; species Loris lydekkerianus. Next base: position 25,507 of record CAUYPK010013275.1, on the reverse strand, counting down.
AAAGGATACAAATGAAGAAATGCACAGGCAAGGCATTTGGAAAGGGGTGTGAAGATTCTAGGCGCACCACCCTCCATATGTTCAGCTGTCTGAAAACTCTCCAAAATTTGTTGTTTTGGGGTTTTATGGGACTTCTTTATGTGAAGATGGTTGATTAAACCATTGGCTACTTGTTATCAGCCTAACCATCAGCCCTTCCCACTCCCCAAAGGTTCGAAAATGGGGCTAAAAGTCCCAACCCTCTGATCTAGCCTTGGTCTTTCCCATGACCACCTTCCATTCTGAAGCTACCTAGGGGTGCCAGTCATCAGTTAACTCATAGCATACAAAAAGACATCATTTTGGAGATTCTGAGGATTTTAGGAGTTGAATGCCCGGAAAAGCAGACGAAGACCAAATGTATACCCATATTTTGCTGTGTGTAACGAGCACTTTTTTGCCCAGATTTTTGAGGGAAAAATAAGGATGTGTATTATACATGGGTAGTACTAATTCTGTGTCTGTATAAATGTTTTTAATTCTTTTATTTATGCTGTTGTATTAAAAGTAACCTTAGAAAGCAATAACAATATCTGTATGCAAAGTAATACCCTGGAATACAGTAATTTTGCCTCCTTCATGTAATTTCCTCCCTCGCTGCTCCCTTAGCTTCAGAAGCCTCTAGTCTGCCCCCCTGATTGTGCTGGACACCGCTACTGCCTTCATCTTGGAAGTGGGCAGGCTGCTGATGGTGATGTGACAATTAGTGTAGGGACCTTGCTGAAAGCAGGGTGGAGTGGCTGTGTAGTGGCACTTCCTTCTCTCATGAGAGGCACAAGGTGTGGAACTAACTGGGCACTGTAGAGAAGCTGGGTATGAGTCCAGGCAGCAGGTGAGACTGTTCTGGACAATCTGAGCACCCAACCTCTCCACCTGTCCCCTCCTGCCCACCCTTGTCCCCACATCCTCTCGCTTCCTATTCCCACTCCTGTCCATCAGTGAAAATGTGACCACAGCTACTCTACTGAGAACCCCGAAGGCTTATTTCCCAGGAAGCTAGTGTGAGGGCCTGCCTGCCCTGCCTGACCAGGGCTCCTGAGGGAATATGCCTCCTCTCTCTGGGCTGCCTTGTCTCACACAACTGGCCCCATTCTGAGGCCCCCAGGATACCATGTTGAAGAGGAAGATCCTGGAGCTGGGGTCTAGGAGACCTGGGTTCTGAGACCTGGTTCTACAAGTAGTCCACTGTTGTGACCTTGGGCCTCAGTTCCCATGAAGTTTCTGTCTTCGTGCAAGGGTACATTGCAGGGCTACCTAGCAGTGAAGCACGAAAGCTTACAATTTATGGGTACTTGAGCCCGTAGTTTGTAATTTTGCACCTATGACTTGTCCAAACTCCCAAGGTGGTGAGTTGGTTTAATTTTCCAAACTTGTCATTTGGAAGAGCCATCTAGGATGCTTGTTAATGGAATAGATAATCAAGGTCTTTCTCCTGGAGAGCTGATTCAGTGTATTTGGGTGTGGTTCAGGAGTCTGATTATTAATCAGTCCCTTAGGTGATTTGTAGGACTTGCAAGTTTGGGAAAGGCTGTTGTCATTCATTCTGATGTCACCAAGTGCCCAAAGTCTGGAAGGCCCATGGAGGTCATGGTCTAGTCACTAAACAGAAATGTAAGTGCAGAGTACTTCACTGGGGTGTCAGAAAAGACTTCCTTCTCAGTATGTTTCCGGGGGGCCTCAGAATGGGACCAGCTGCATGAGAGACAAGACAGCCTAGAAAGAGCAGGAATCTTCCCTCAGGAGCCCAGGGCAGGGCCTGGCCCCTCATACTAGCTTCCTGGGAAATAAGCCTCTGGGATTCTCAGGGGGGTTAAATGTGACTGCATTCCCACTGACAGACATGGGTGGGAATAGGAAATGAGAAGATATGGGGATAAAGATGGGCCAGGAGGGGGAGGTCAGGTACTCAGGTCATCCAGATCTCTCTCACCCAGGCTCACTCCTGGATTTTCCTCAGTGACTGGCTTCATGCCTTGTACCCGTTACACCATTGCATGACAACTTCCATCCTTTAAAAAATCAAAATGAAAGAGTTTTTTCTTGAAAGTTTGGACCAAAACCTGGGTATGCATTATACAGGGGAGCACATTATACATGGCAGATAACACAGTATCACACCATGTAACAACATGTTCAGACATTCTAGGGATTAGGATATGGACATTTTTGGAGGTAGGGCATTATTCTGACTGCCATAATCTGTTAATAAGATAAAGAGATTTAGGCTTGGAGAGGTTAGGTAAATTGTTGAAGGTCATAGCATTAGAAAATGAAAGAGCTGATATTTGAACCCAGGCCTATTACTTACCATATTTTCACAGTAACACGGTCCTTTCCACAAATGCTGTTTGATCATGGTCTGGAACAATAAATAGGTTAACAGCTTTCAAATAGGAGGTGTCTGTTAATCTTTTTATTTATTGTATATAAAGTGCACAACATATTTTGATATACATACACATTCCTATTTGAAATGATCAGTCAAGTAGATGAACATTATTTATCTTGTAGTTATACTTTTTTTGGCAAATATGCTTAAAAGCTACTTTGTAAATAAAAATCTCAAATACAATTCAACATAAACTATAGTTCTCATGTTATGCATTAGATCTCCATACTTGCTCATCCTATATATCTACAATTTTGTATCGTTTGACTTACATCTACCCATTTTCTCAGCCCACTCCAGATAATCACCATTTTTGTTTCTGTGTATTCAGCTTTTTTCTTCTGATTCCATGAGTGAGATTATGCAGTATTTTTCTTCCTGTGTCTGACCTATTTCACTTAGCTTAATGTCTTCCAGGATCTTCTGTGTTGTAGAAAATGACAAGATCTCCTTTTAAAAAGCTGAATAATATTTCATTTTAAATGTATATATGTATATATCGCAGTTTCTTTATCCATTTGTCTGTTGACAGACACTTCAGTTATTTATATATTGGCTATTGTGAAAAATACTGCAGTGAACATGAGAGTGCAGGCACCTTTATGAGATGGTGATTTATATCTAGAAGATGGATTGCTGGGTCGTGTGATAGTTTTATTTTTCATTTCTTTAGGAACATCCATATTCTTTTCCACAATAGCTGCACCAATCTTCATTTCCATCAATAGTGTCCAAGGTTTCTCTTTCCTCCACACCCTCTTCAACACTTGTTATCTCTTGTAGCTCTTTCTTATTAAAGTAAAAGAGACTGTGTATTATGGGCTAATTAAAAGCATGGAAGAGAAGTATATCTGTTGATGTGGGAAAATGACTTATTCAGACTTGTAGTTCGCTAGCCCCCCTCCCATATTTCTGTTTATTAAGTTCCTCCTCTTACTAGTTCCTTCCTCATCCAGCCTAGCTGCTCTGACTTAAATTATACTTCTGCCAATTCGCTCAATTTCTTGGTACCTCTTTGTTCTCTTCCATCTCAGGACTGGATGAGCCAAGTACTCACCTTTTTTTTTTTTTTTTTTTTTTTAACTTTAATAATATATTCAGCAACCTTAAAATTTTCATGGTACAAGAAATCTTCAGATGTGTCTCTGTTACATCATTCACTCCTCACTGCATGCCTCCTCTGTTCTTCTCAAGCCTTTTAAGCCCCTGCCAGTGTTGTTTGACATTTTAGCAGTTCTCCATGTAGTTGCCCGTGGTGACCATTGCTTCCTTTTGGAAGCACTCTTGTCTTGGCCTTTGGCACACTATTCTTTACTGCTTTTCCTTTTCTGATTCTCATTCTAGTTGACCCTTCCCTGTCTTGTATGTTTTTCCACTTTAGTGTAACTTCTGGAAGAGGAGCTCCTCAAAGTTCAGTCCTTTAGTTTTTCACTTTGCATTTTTGGTTAAATATGATCTTTTGGAATAAGTCTTTCTTACTATCTCTTACCCAGAGTTTGTCATCCTTAGTGCTCTTGACATTTGGGGCTGGATAATTTTTTGTTGTGGGGGGCTATCTTGTACAGAGGCTTAGCAGCATCTCTGGCTTCTACCCACTAGGTGCCAGTAGAGTTCCCTCTACCTCAGTTATGACAGCCCGTATTTCCTCAGATATTGCCAAATATCTCCTTGGTGGGGGGGCATTTATCTCTCCCCAGTTGAGAACCTTTTATCTAGCTTAAAGTTCTCTTTTAAAGACCTAGGGATAACACCTGTTTGACATCTCCCCTTGAAAGTCTCCTGACATTACAAATGTAACATGACCAAAATGGAATCTTGTTCTTTCTCCCTGATATGCTCTTCCTCCAGCTTTCCTGATTTTAGATTATTTATGACCTTTACAAGCCATTGGAAGTAGTTTGGCTTTTATTCAGAGTAAACGAGGGAGCCATAAGAGAATTTTGGGCCATGACTTCACTTAGGTCAGATCTTTTTTGAGAATAAACTATGGAAGATTGAAGCAGAAAGACTGGTTGAGAGTCTACTGAGGTAATCACAGTGGAAAATGGTAGTAGCTTGGACCAGGGTGGTAATAAGGAAGATAGTTAAGATATGGTGTCTTTGGTTTAATGCTTAAACACAGATATCCCTGAGAAGAGGAATGGATTGTATTTTCATGAAATTAATACCTTAGTGTGCTTTGTTTCTCAAGTATTTTCTAAGAACTTTCAGGAAACAGGTTTTGGTGGATTAGAGTGAGGAGAGTAGCCAGAGCCCAAGAACTACCTGGGATGTTAGTTAAAGGGATTCAGGCCAGAAAGGGGAATAAAGTGAGGGACTATGTAGGAAAGTAACCAAGACATCTGATACAGCCAAGTCTTCCTCATAGTCTTGTCTGGGGCTGGCCCTCTCACAGTAAAACATTTGGCAAGGTAGATGGAACAAATAGCAGTCAGGAGACTTTCTGTCATTAAATAATGGAAGCAGATCATTTCTCAGGCCATCAGGCCCTTAGTTGAAGTGCGGTAGCTACTGACATTTAGTGTGGGACAAATTTTGTTGTACAAGATGGCCCTACACCTTATAAGACACTTAGGATTCCTGGTTCCTCCCAGACTAGCAGTAGTGTGCTGCCAGTGTGACATCTAAGAGGTCACCTCCATACTGTTACCAAACTCTCCATAGGAGTCAGATATGTTCAACTGCTAACACTGGACTAAAACCTTTTCCTAATCTGAAAATTGTTTTCTGTAACATGAAGTCAAAAGGAAATTGCATCCCAGGCCCTCAAAGAAACTTGGATTATTGTTTCTAGTTTTGGGGACTTTGACAGTATCCACAAGTACTTTAACATTAGCATGTATTTTTATTGCTGATGCACCAAGTAAACGTTTTCTGTCCATTTTATATACCTTAAATATTCTTAATTCTTTCATAGAGGGTGTGAATGTCTCAAGGCCATCTTTAAAGATACTGGAAAGGACACCTGGTCTGGCTGCTCTCTTCCCACATTGTTAAATAGTATAAGAGAGTGTAAATTAAAGTGAACATGGAGTTTGGATGAAAGAGAATTCCCTAGCAAACAGAGTGGGGGTAGGATTGGAAGAGGGAGGTTAATGGCTAGTACATATACACATCATGTCTTTATCAGGTCTAGCTGGTATCAAGAACTAAATATTTTTTAAATCATAGTTTTGAAAAACAGTTGAAAATAGGTTCTAATATTCATCGTATTTCTGGTGAGTTGACAATTCAGAGCAAGGGAAAACTCACGTAGGAAAAAAATCTACTGTTATAAATATATAAAATGTTAAGACTTATTCACAATGAAAAAGTGGCATAACAGAAAGGAGAAAATACTTGTTATCAACTGTGACTAAGATTAGTATCTGTAGTACCTGAAGAAGGAGTTCTTTTAGACTTAAAGAAGAAAAATCCATCAAGATTTAGTATATAAGTAAACAGTATTTTAGCAAATAATGAGTAATAAAAATGTGGGTTTATGTTCACTGTCACTAGTAATCAAAGAAATGCATTTTAAATCAACCTTGAATTACCTCTTCTATTTTCTCCAAAGTACTGAAAATTAAAAGAATTCCCAGTAATGGAGCCCCTTTAAGGAAATGGGCCCATTTACTCTTAAGCGTTTCTTGTGCTGTAGCTACTCCCAGCCACCGCCCATCCTTGAACAGGCTGTCCTACCATTTGGGGACTCTTCCACTCTTCCTCCATACCCCCTGTTTACTATCTCTATTCCTTGAGAATAGCACTCAGATCCTGGAGGCATCACTACTGACTCATCACTGCCTGAGCTCTCTCTGATTTGTGTTTGGCACTGCACTGCAGTCATGAGTGTATGAGTCAGCCCCTCCTGCTGGGTGGATGGTTCTTGGGGTTGGGATGGTCAGGTCCTGCCTCTGGGTTTGGCACACAGTAGTTGTTCAATAAATGTCAAACTATTTTATTGAACCTTCGTGAGTGTTTTAATGAACTGCAGTATGTCAAGGTGACGGAATAACATGGTTGCAGAAAGTATAATTATGCATGTAATTTATGAAAAAATTTTGTAACCAAATACAAAATCATTCAGTATGATTTCAACTACATTTGAAAAGTAATATGCAGAAAATGAATTTTTTAAAAAATTTTACATTGCAGATGATTTTTTTCTTTATTACCGTCTTTATGATAAAATATATGATTTTAAAAATCAGCTGGCAGACTTAATCTCTACCTCCTCTCATCAAAGACCAATGCCATTTGTGCAGTTATTTGGTCCTAACTATCGGAAGATAGGATGGGCCTCCCCAAAATGTGGGCTAAGAAGCCATTGCAGTGTTCTAGATAAGAGGCAATAGCTTAAATCAGGACAGTGATAATAGAAATGGGTGGGAGGGAATATATTTGTCTATGTAGACTTAGGTTCTGTAGTTTTGCTTATTCCTTAAATTCCCTGCAATCTGAATTCTGCTTCTCCCAATAATAAACCTCCCTTTCTGTCATCAAATCCTGTGCCCTTTCTTTCATTTTCTTGTCTTTTCTTTCTTGTTTTTCTGTTCTTTATTTCATTTGTTTGTACTTTATTATTTCCTTCCATCTGCTTGCTTTTATTTAGTTTGCCTTTCTTTTTCTACATTTTATTTTTTTCAGGTGGATGATTAGGCTATTGATCTGAGATTTTTCTTTTTCAAAAATATATGCATTTATAGCTATAAAATTCCTTGTAAGCACTACTTTCTTTAGCTGCATCTCCTAAGTGTTATGTTGTGTTTTAGTTTTTGTTTATCTCAAGGTATTGTCTATCTGTATTCTTTCTGATTTCTTCTTTGACCTAAAAGTTATTTAGGAGTGTGTTTTTCCCCCATATTTGTGAATTTCCCAAAATTCCTTCTGTTAACTGATTTTTAATTATATTCTCTTGTTTTCAGAGAACATTCTTTGCCTAATTAATTTAATTCCTTTAAATTATTAAGGGATATTTGTGGCCTAGCATATATGGTCTGTTTTAGAGAATGTTTCATGTGTACTTAAGAAAAATGTGTATTATGTTCTTGGGTTGAGTATTGTATAGTCTGTAAATCTAGTTGTCTTATACTGTTTAGATCTTCTGTGTCCTTGTTGATTTTCTTCCTGGTTATTCGGTCAGTATTGAAAGAAGCTATTGAAGTCTCCAGTTTTTGAATTGTCTCTTTATCCTTTCAGTTCTTTTGTTTTTTTGCTTTCTGCTGTTAGGTGCATATATACTTATAACTGTTTTATGTTCCTGGTGGTTTAACCCTTTGCCATTATGAAATATCTCCTTGTATGTTTTTCTTTTTGTCTGATTCTTTTGTGGTTGCTGTTTCAGTGATACTTTCAACCTGTTTATATCAGAGAATCTAAAGCGGGTCTCCTATAGACAATGTATAGTTGTTTTTTTAACTTTATAAACAAAAATATATCTGATAATCTCTTTGGATTGGATTGATTAATCCGCTCACACTTAATGTAATCACTTATAATGGTTGGATTTCTATCTGCCATTTTGAATTTCTCCTGTCAAAATGTCTTTTGTTCTCCATTTCTTCCTTTACTCTTTTCTTTTGAATTAAATGGTATCTTCTAGTATACATTTTAATTCCTTTAATAATTTTTAAATCATATATTTTTAATTATTTCCTTAGCGGTTGTTGTAGGGTTTACAACATACACTTAATTTACCAGAATCTACTTCTGATTTATATTTTCCGCAAAATAAACTTTCCTTCTCTAAAGCTCTACTTATGTCCCCCTTTTAATGCTATTATATATATTATGTTTGTATATGTTAGAAACCATAATAATCTTCTAAGATTTGGTTTCTAACGTACACATAATAATCTTACAAGATCTTTATGAAGATCTTATATCTTTTAAAGAAGCTGAGAGGAGAATGAGTGCATGTTTGTAATTAGTTGTATTGACCTTTTCATTTTTTATTTTCTTTTTACAGGTGGATTTGAGTTAGCTCTTCTGTCATTTCCTTATAACAACGGACTTTGTTCTCACCTGCTTCTTCTGTACTGTTATTGTCAAAATATTAAATGATGAATGTTACTAGCCCAGAAGTACACTTATATCTATATTGTTTTATTGAATTAATTTTCAGACCACTTAAGAGAAATAAGGGGGAGGAAGGATGCAATTACAGTGTCTTTATACCTTTACGGGCACTCTTTTTTTTTTTTTTTTTTTAATGGCTTCTAATTACTGTTTGGTGTCAATTCCTTTCAGCTTGAAGAACTTCTTTAGAATTTCTTGTGAAATAAATATTCAATTAGCAAATTCTGTGAATTTTGTTTTTGTTTTTGTTTTTCTGGGATGTCTTGATTTTACCTTTCATTTTATAAAGAGAATAGTGTTATTGGATATGAGATTCAGCATTCACAATTTTCTACTTTCTGGACTTTGAATATTTAATTCTTCTGCCTTCTGGTCTTCTTTGCTTCTGATGAGAAGTCAGCTTTTAACCTTATTAGGGTTTCCTTTTATTTGACAAGTTCGTTTTTTCCCCTTTCTGCTTTCAAGATTTTCTTTGTCTTTGGCTGTTACCGTTTTGACTAGGTGTGTGTCTTTGGGTTTATCCTGTTTGGAGTTTATTGAGCTTGATGGGTGTACATATTAACAATGTTTTCCATGAAATTTGGGAAGATTTCAACCATTTTTAAAGAATACTTCACTCTTTTTTTCTCCTAAAGATGTGTGTTTCAGTCCATTTTTGTTATCAACTAAGTAAGTTATAAAGAAAATAAATTTTTTATAGTTATGGGGGCTGGGAATTCTAAGAGTATGGAGTTGGCCTCTGGTGAGAGCCTTCTTGCTGGTGGGCGCTCTGTGCAGAGTCCTGAGGTAGCATAGGGCATCACATGGTGAGGGGGCACAAGAGTGAAAGCCAGACTTGTTTTTATAACACACCCTCTCATGATGACTCACTCCCTTGATAATCCATTAGTCCATGAGTGAATTTTTTTTTTTTTTTTTTGAGACAGAGTCTCAAGCTGTCGCCCTGGGTAGACTACCGTGGCGTCACAGCTCACAGCAACCTCAAGCTCTTGGGCTTAAGCGTTTCTCTCACAGCAACCTCAAACTCTTGGGCTTAAGCGATTCTCTGGCCTCAGCCTCCCAAGTAGCTGGGACCACAGGTGCCTGCCACAACTCCCGGCTATTTTTTTTTGTTGTTGCAGGGGGAGGAAGGATGTTGTTGTTTTAGCTGGCCAGGACCAGGTTCAAACCTGCCAGCCTCAGTGGATGTGTCCGGCGCCTACCCACTGAGCTATGGGCGCTGCCCCATGCATGGAGTCTTAAAGGTCCTACGTCTCAACACTACTGCATTGGGGTCCAGGTTTCCATTGCATGAATTTTGGGGGCACACATGCATACCATAGCTATCTCCCACTTTTCTCTGAAGCTCTGCTCATTTTTCTTAATTATTTTTTCTCTCTCTTCTTCAAATTGCATAATTATTATTAATCTATCCTAAGCTCTTTGATTCTGTTCAAATCAATTCTTGAGCTCTGCTGAGCAGTTTTTCCAGTTCATTTTTTGTATTTTTCAATTCCAAAATTTCACTTTGTTTCTTTTTTAATGATTTTTCTTCATTGATGCTATATATTTTCTATTTGATGAAACATTGTGGTCATACTTTAATTTTTTATACATTATGCAGCACATGACCATATATTAAATAAGATATCCTGAAATGGAAACACATAAAACAAAGTTATATGTGGTCAGTTAATGAAAATGTGACCCTAGGCTCTTAGGAACCTAACCCTGTATTTCTCCTAAGAGTGATAGTTTATACTTGCTAATTCAGTGTTCGTGGTGACTTTATAGAACTCATCCTCTGTGAATAATGGGAACATACTGTAATTTTATCTTTGTTGTCGATCTTTTTAACTGAATTTAAATAGCAATTCCATCAATGTCAGATGTTTCATGCTGTACATAATGAACTTCCAAATGCTTTACTTTGATTTTATGAATTAGATGAAATAATCAATTACTGGAATTAACTGATATTTTTCTGTTTGATGTGTCTCCTTTCACTGATAAAAAACTAGCATCATTTATTTAAGTGTGAATTTTTTCTACTGATGGAGCCAATAAACTAAGAGCTATCACTTTACCTGGACTGTGTAAATAAGACTGTTTGACTATTTGGAATCAGAACTGAGCAAGAAAAAATAAAATATCATTTGATCTAGTCATGCTTTGTAGAATACTATGTACAGCACCTTCTGCTTTTGTTAAAATGTTGTCTTCAAGCTAGGCATGGCAAAGGCAGCAGCAACACTGAGTATTTCGTCTATGTTAGAAGACTGGAGGAGTTAGCTATCCCTTGCTGCTTCTGTCTGAGTGTCCTTCCTTTTCCTGCAGGTGGGCTGGGTGCTGTCTTTGAGAGTGAGGCATCAGTTACAGTGCATCTAGAGATAGGTATTACTATTACTATTAGGTATCTTTCAGATTTAACCACACATTAAATTGACAGCTGACTTCATTGTACGTGCATCTCGTACACAGCTTGATGAGATCATGGCAGAGCCTGAAAGTATAAATTAGTCTCAGCTTATTTTAATGCTACCTTTAAAAAAATCATTAGAAAATGAAAATTCTAAGACAGACAGTAAATTAGTGGGACACTGAGACAACAGGCATCAATTGGGACTGTCTCAGGCAAACTGACACACATGGACACTTTACCAGACATGTATTCTTTCAAACATCTTCTAATCCCCAAATCTTGATTACTATTTTCCTTTCAAAAAGCTGTGCCCTGAATATGATTCACTTGTTTGTGACTGTTTAGTAATTTCCACAACATTATGCACATGGAAAAGAATGTGAAATGTTCTTTTAGGCAGTTTTATTCATTGTGGCATTTCTTTCTTTTTTTCTTTTTTTTTTTTTTTGAATATTTTCTATTTGTCCTAAAACTTTTATTAAATTTTGCATGCCTTCATTTTTAAACTAAAGACATGTAATCAGCTATGGAATTATTTTCCCTTAAATTAGTTCTTTTGTTATCTTAATAAAAATATATAATAATTTACAAGTGAAGGTTGAAAATGAAGGGAAAGTAGTTTTTACATATATTTGGTAAAAATGGATTATCTGAATATGAGTATAATATTATTTTATATTCTATTACAGAATAAATTGAAAGGATTTACCATACATCTTACGATCCTCAGGAACCTTGGGAAATATGTAAGTGACAAGTGTTTTTTAAAGAGAGATTTCTGAAACATTAAGTAATTTGACCTCATTGGTTTCTGGCAAAGTAGGCAGTGAGACATATCTTACTTTAGTGGTTTACCTCTATCTTTTCAATGAAATATTAGTTATTTTATTAAATAACTAATAGTTTACATGAATCTTCATGTAACATTTCCCTAATATTTAATAAATCATATTTTCCAGGGAATTTTAGGTTTATTTTCTATAATAATTATAATGAAGACATTGTTAGCAACACAGGAGTGTGTCATATAGCAAAACTTCAAGCAGTAAAAGAATTCATTAAATGCCGTATAGTTCCTTGGTTTGTACTTAGGAACTGAAGAAAGACATTAGCAAAAAAACAGGTGAAATGTAAATAAAGTTTATAGTAAAGTTAATATTAATATGTATTGCTTAGTTTTGACAAATGTACTGTGGTTATGTAAGATACTATGTGGAAAACTGGGTCAAGGTACACAGAAATGTACTATCTTTGTAACTATTTTGTAAATCTAAAATTCTAAAATTATTTAAAGCAAAAGAATCAAATTATTGATTTGAAAATTATAGTTTAGAAGTTGCTTTTCTGTGAAGTAAAAATCACAATTATCAATTATCTTAAAAAGTCTAGGTTCCATGGAATAAAAGTATTTTTGAATTTGGGATTTCATTTTTTTGAACATTGGTATGGTGTTTGTAAATATTTTCTTGTACTTAGTTACAGATTTTCTCTTTGCTTCTTTAGGGTACTTTGGTATTCTCTGATCGTTTTGTCTAGCGCTTTGAATTAAGTAGACCCTTTAAATGTTCCTAGTACACTGCTTTTTCTTTTTCTTTTCTTTAGTGTAATGTGTACTGACAAAAGGGCCAATGATGTGACCTGGTGGTTTGGAGTTGAGACCCTGTTAGTGTAGTTTTGTTCAGTTATATATCTCCTTGAGCTTCTAGGTCAAGTATTAGACACGGTTGATGTATTGTTAAACGAGTATGTATAACAGTGAACATAATTCTTACATAGTCATTTCTGTAATTGATCTAAAACGATACAGAATTGATCATTAATAGAAATAATAGTAATTCAAGTAATAGAAATTCTCAGTTTCCAGAATGGTTTCCAGCGTGACTCTTTTGCTTTTCTATAAACACTAAAAGAACTCTGTCATTTGCTGAAACTATTATGTAACTTTTCATCTGTAAAAAAATAGCCTGCTGGGCTTATGAATGATTTCCTGCTTTTGTAACTAACTTTATTTAATGACTTTAGTCATAAATTTTCATAAAGGGAATTAAAAATATTATTATACTTAAAGGATACAGACATTTAAAACAACAAAATCATGCCTAAATAACTCTTACAGAATAATCATCCGGCTTGGAGATTTCTGTTTTGCTTGATAATCTTTATTTAGAAGCGATATTAGAAGTAATCTCATGTTAATAGATTTATAGCTTTACTTCTTAGTTATTTAAAATGATTGTGCTAACATTGGTAGAAAAGTTCAGAAAAGGAGAGGATAGTTTTTTCAAGCTAAGTTTAAATTCCATTGATCATGTAATAGTTCACACAAAACAAAATAAAACTTTTATTCTGTTCTAGAAGAGCACTAAAAGTATTGTTTTTAGGGGTATTCTTACCATTCAATTGGCTGATATTTTGTGGTCATCAAAGTATAAATAAGAATGGCAAATGCATGTATGTTGAAACCAGCCACTTTACTTAAATTAATCTTCACAACCTATGGGATAAATTGGAATTCTCTTTACAGATAAGGCTGGGAGGGTAACAGTTATCTCCTGCCTAACCCTAAGATTAGAGACAGCAAGAACAAGTGCCCTTTGTGTGCAGTACCTGTAGTTCCTTTCATAATGTTAGCTGCTTCCAGGAAATGCTGACACATTTCCATGGACACATGGTAAACTTCAAATTACTTTACCTTTTCTGAGTAATATTTGGTCATACCAGGTGACCTGGAGCAGCTCTCCCTGTGTGACTAGCCTGGAGTAAGGTCTTATACATTCTGTAGTCTAGCCTTGATCTGACTCATTCTACAGTCCTCTTTCGTGTCACTTGTCTGTCACCTGATGAATTGTTAAACACTCACTTACGTGCTTCACTGACCACAAACCAAGAACTTCTGCAGCTCTGGGGAACATGGTCTCAACAAACCTCCTGGTCAGTGTTGGACAACCAGTAGTTTCTAGTAGTTTTGAGAGCTTTGATCCAGAAACTAGGACACACACCCGAGACCGGGAATAGGGTAGTTGAGTAGCTGATAGGTGAAATGCAGCTATCCAGACTCAGTCAATTGTTCAGAAGTCAGAAATAAAAGCAGCACATGACTCTAAAAGGTGGTTTTTGAAGAGGGCTATGATGGTTGTGTATGGATTTCATAGTTGTAGACGCACAATAATTCCAATTTATTTCTAAGGAAGAATCATAAAAATACAGAATTTCTTTTGCTGCCTTCTCTAAATGGTCTCCCAAAAGATGACCTTTTTCAGGACTTAGTCCTTGTTCTTCCATTTTTATTTTTTACAAGATGTCATGTGATCTCTTGCTTTAAGTTCCACCTGTTATTCCAAATTTATTGATTTACCTTGCTCTCTCTTGTGAGCTCTAGACTTGTATTTATGTGATTTCAATACCTACATTTGAAAGTAGAATAAACACTTCAAATCTAATATGTCTAAAATAGAATTTGAACTCTCCTTCGAAAATCTACCCCTTTCCTCTTTATCTTGGTTGTTCAGGCCAAAAACCGAAAGTCATCTGTGACTTTTTCTTTCATACCTGACATCCTGTCCATTAGTAAGGACTTTATGCCTTCTTTTCAATGTATATTCCAAACCACCATTGCCCACCCCCCCACTCCTCACCCCTACTACCCTAACAAAGTCCCCATCATGTTACCTAGAAGGTAGAAGTGGTCATCTAACCAACTTTCCTTATCTCCTCCTATAAGTCCCAAGTCAGTTCTTCATTTAGGAATGAAAATTTTCTTCTTAAAATGTTGAACAGTTCCTCTCATTCTCTGCCAGTAATACTCAAGATAAAACCATAATTCTCACCATGCCATACCAGGCCTGCTCACTTGATCTCCTACCTCTCTTTCAAGCCACACTAGCTTTCCTGCTGTTCCCTAGATACTCCAAGTCCATTTGTAATCAGCTAATTTCCACCCCCTTCTGGGACCCCACACCCTCACATCAATTAGTCCAGCAGACACATTGAGCTTCTTTGTTAGACAGTGAGTTCTCCATCACTGACAGTGTACAAGTAGAGGCTGATAAATCTCATGCAGGGATGTTATGGAGGGAAAATGTGCTGAAGTAGAGGGAGGAAAGGATTGATTTCCAGTCTTCCCAATTCTGAGATTATATCAGCCTTTAGAAACTTCTGTTTTCAGAAGCAGTTCTTCTTAGAGTCCTCCTTTGCATGTCGGGAGCTTTCTCCAGTAAAGTTTCTAGCATTTTGAGATGAGAGTTTCTGATGGCTCAGGAGAAAGAAGAGCTCCTATTAAGATTGATTTCGGTCTGATGAGCCAAAGTCTTAATCTAAGGAATTTACTTTGAGGCATTTTTCTCTCTCATTTTTTATTTTTCATTACTTCTATTGATTTTTTTCTATGCAGATTCCCTAATAGTGAAAAAAAGTTCACTGAGTTTCAGAATAAAACAGCACGCTACTTGGAAATAGCATTTGCTCAGAGTTTGTAAGAAATAGAAAATTCACCTCACTCCTACCCTATGCAAGAAGCTCCTTGAGACCATAAGCAACTGTGTTTTGGAGGTTTCATTTGAAGGCTAGGCAGCTATTCCCTTATTGTCTCTTAGAGAAGGTGAAAATATGATTTAAATAACAGAGAACATTAAGTTGTAAGTTGACCTGCCGTGCAAATTCAAGTTTCTTTTAACTGCTGAACTGTGGTGCTTGGAATTGATAATAGAGGAAAGAATGATTTTCAGGTTCTGAAAGTATTTCATATTTATCACTTCTGAAAGGAAGCACGTAAGTAATAGGATGACACATTCAACAATTGATTCTGGTGTATCACAGCTTCCTTCTGCACTTGGCCTGCCTCACCCTAGCATGTGTCTGGTATACCACAGGAATCATTGTTCTGATGACACTGTTCTGACTATTCAAGAAAGGTCTGAACTCTATAATGTGTCATCAACTTGAATCTCACGGTGTTGCTGTATTTTCTGTGGGTTTCTGGCTTTGCTATCTGTCTCTGTCCTTTAGATTTGACTCCTCTTTCGTCCTGATTATTATCTTAACTTCACATAAACAAAACTGCAGCAGTGACCCAATATATACAGTTTGGACTGTCTTCTATATTGATATTTATGTCTGGGCTTGAGTGAGGGACCCTCCTCGGTGGAGAAATAAATAGTAGTACCTCCTTGATTACAAAGGTAATAGAAGCTTTGAACATGTGTCATGATTCTTGATCTCGTCTATACATTTGGGTTTGACTTTTTGCATATGGCCTTAGCAGAAGACTAATGTACTGAAGTACCTATCCAACAGAAGTAATAAATGCAGAGAGGAAAAAAGAAATTCTCAAATGTAGTTTACTTCTCTGAGTCATACAGCTGCTTAGAACAAATCTGAGTACCAAGGATAAAAGTAAAAGGTCCACATATAATGTTATAATAGAAAGTTCAGGCCTTAAAATGGTATATTTGGTTCACTTAGAGCCTCTTTATTTACTCTCCTCTGAATGATAATAGCAAACATGTAAATAGCATTTACCATGTTTCAAGTGCCTTATTTATTTTAGCTAATTTAATCCTCACAGCAATCCTGTAAGGTATGTACTATGATAATAGTCCCCATTTACCACATGAGTAGGTTAAGTCTTGAACAAGTTAAGTTTTGGCCTAAAGTTACAGAGCTTCTTGTATTAGAGCTGAGATTCAAATCCAGCTACATAACCACCTGCTATATTGACCCTTCAGTTAGTTCCCTAATTCATAATTTTAAGAAGCCTTTTTTTTTCAGATCAGAGCAGGTTAGAAGTTACCAATGTAAAGGAGAGTTTGGTGACTTAAGATCCCCACTTTAGTATATGTCTTTTAATGAAATAATTACTTATTAGGGGAGTTCTATATAGCTTTAACAGTTATACTAGTAAAATAATTGAAAACAATAGAGAAGTTAAATAATTGCATAAATGATTAAATAAATTAGGGTACTGCTTTTCAAACTTTTTTGTGTATATAGATCATTTAGAATCTTGTTAAAATGTATATTTAGTTCAGTAAGTTCATGGTATAGCCCAAGATTCTACATTTCTAACAAGTTTGGGTGTAGTTCTGATGCTGCTAATCCATGGATCCCACTCTGAGAAGCAAACAATTTCAGGATATTCATAGTACATTTGTTAAGAATAGGTCCAGGACTGGAGAGGTGAATGGGTACCTTAGACATCTTACTGATGCCCATAATGTATGTAAAAATAATTAAAAATTTGAAATATTGTGAGAATTACCAACATGTGACACATAGACACAAAGTGAGTACGTGCTATTGGAAAAATGTCATGGCTAGATTTGGTCAACTCAGGGTTTCTGTAAACCTTCCATCTATAAAATACATAGTATCTGTTAATATCAGTAAAAGAAAGTGCGGTAAAATGAGGTATGTCTCTATACAGATGAATATGTATATGTGTGTATGTATGCTGAGCAAAATTGAAGAAAAGGCTGGGCTCTGTGGGATGAATCACTTGAGTTCAGGAATTCGAGACTAGCCTGAGCAAGAGCGAGACCCGACCACCATCTCTACTAGAAATAGAGAAACTAGCCTGACATTGTGTCAGATGCCTATCCTCAACTACTACTTGAGGCAAAAGAATTGCTGTGAGCTATGATGCTGGGGCACTCTACCCAGGGCAACAGAGTAAGACTGTCTCAAAAACAAAAAACAACAACAAAAACTGAAGAGACATGCCCAGTATTAATAACTGTTATCTTTTGGGTGGTAGGTTTACATATGGTGTATATTTTCATCTTTATATACGGGGTGACCATAAAATTCTTGTAAGACAACTATTTTAAGTTGCACATGAACTTTATGGTCACCGTGTATTTGGTGAATTTTATTAGTGAGCCTGCATGATTTTTTAGTGTAGTTTGATTATTAAAGTTATTAAAACTTTTAGGTAAATGTATCTTCAAATTTGGTTCATGATAGCCTAGTCTTGGAGGAAACACTTAACTTCCTGTCACCTACATAACATTTTCAACTCCTTGCCCCCAAAAAGACTGCTAATTTTTTTCCTCAGTAAATTTGTAAGCTATTTAGTGGTTTTGGGGGACTTTAGTTGAGGGCAACTGCCTATACAAGTAAGAAATGTCACGTTTTTTAAGGACAATGATAATGAAATAAATACTATTTATGAATAATTAATGGTTAGATATAGAAAATTCTACTTTTCAATATTTACTGATAATCCTCTACTTAGCGTAAGTTTTTTATATGCAAAATCTGTTTGTATTCAACTCCAAAAACATTAAATATAACATAAATATCCTTTACCTTCCTTCTTCCTCCTTTCTAGAGTATGCATAACAGATTTTGAGAGAGAGACCAATTTCCTTTTTAACTTTTAAATCTCTTTTAACTTTTAAATGATGTACTTCACTCTCACTATGGAGCAGGGAAGGAAGTAGCAAAGTGAAAGCATGGAAAAGCCTGATTCATTTAAAGTTTACTAGCATGGTGTCCAACCTTTTTTCTGCAGCTTATTAAAAGAATAAGAGTTGTCTTTGGCCACACAATAAATACACAAACACTAAGGAAAGCTGATGAGCGCAAAAAAAAAAAAAAAAAAAAAGTCTGTGCATACTTTTCACAATATCCAACACCCCCGTTAAGCCACGCAGATCTCAAATAATCTGCATGAAGCCCATGGGCTGCAGGTTAGACCCTCCTGGATAGAGTTTTTTAAAAAATGGTTTAAAACTCTATGATATTTGATCAAATTTGTATTCAAATATAAGTTCAAATATAACTACAAGGTTAAATGAAATAATTTTTGTTTTATTCATCATGTGGCCTTTCATGGTTATAAATATTTAGAGTAGAACATAGTTATCAAAATATACCTAGTTAAGGGATTTGTTCATTTAGCCATGAGATGATAATGGGGTCCAGAAGTATCATCGGACTATCAGCCAACTATGAAACTGGAGAAACACAGAGAATAAACTATTTTCTGGCATTGGATAATAGAGCAGGACTGTGACCTTTGAGAGAAAGAAAACAAATAAGGGGATCCCCAACATCAGCCGACTTTCTACTTGGAGACAGTTTCCAAACTGTGGTGGAAGGATGGGGAACACAAAAAGAATCAGTAATCTTTCTGAATTGAGTAGACAGAGGTCAAAGTTCAAGAAGTTAAGGTGGCTAGTCAATGAAATAGAGTTAGTTCTAGAGAGGAGGAAGTTGGCCAGAGAACGAATTTATGAAATCTGTACAGACGTGCTTTTGAGAACCTGGCTGACTACCAAATTGGGATGGACAGAATGGAATCTCAAGAAGCTGGCAAGGACAATTTGTAAGAAAAGAAAAATTGCCAGCTTGCTGTAAGATTGGGACAAATTAGCCCCTAAATAAAAGTTCCTAACATAGGCCCTAAGAGAGCTTAAAACCAACCCTCAGAAGAATCAAATTAATCTACAAATAACTGTTTGCCAAAAGATGTCTGACACTTTTTAAACAAATTAGCACTCAAGAACATAAATTTCAGTGAATTGCATCTAGTTAAACATTACTTGATAAGCCAGGAAGAGAAAGATCGGTTGAAAGAAGAAGGAGAAAAAGTCATATTTGAAATAAAAATATTAAACTATGTATTTGGTATTTACCATAAAAAAGTATAAGGTCCTATGTATTTGGGACACTGGATTAATGGGTTTTATGATGATGGATTTTATGGAGAGAATTACCATTTTAGTACAACTAGCTTCTTTTCTAAGATACCTCTGTTAATTACTGTATCAGGTAACACAGGGCCTGGCGTTTAGATTCTTATTAATACATGACCAATGACAGAAGCTGCCCTCTTGCTTTGCGTCTCTGGTAAACTGTTACCCTGATCTCAAATGTGCCTTCTCATGTGACTCTTAAAGGTGGCATCAACTTCATTTCCACTCTGTCTTAAGAGTGGTTGTATGAGCTTTTCCCAGTTTTTTTTAGAACATGTTTGAGGACCATTTAGGCAAGCAGGGTTTTAGAAGACACTCAGTCTTGTGTTGGAAATGGTGGGAAATGGCCAGGCATGGTAACTCACACCTGTAATCCTGCCACTCTGAGAGACCAAGGTAGATGGATTGCTTAAGCTCAGGAGTTTGAGTCCAGCCTGAGCAATAACGAGACCCCATCACTACTAAAAATAGAGAAAAAAAAAAAAAAAAAAAAGAAAGAAAGAAAGAAAAAGAAACGATGGGAAAGGAAGAAGTTGGTAGCAGTTGCTAGGGATAATATCTTTAAGGAAACAATGCTGTTGCTAAGTTATTTTTAGAGATAAAGGCTTGCCCTTCTTATAATTTTTTAGCAGATAATTATGTTGCTAGACTACCAAGATGTAGGGAGTGAGATGAAGTTGAGAGCAGCTTTTTCAGGACTGCCAGGTCAGGGTGAAGGTCTTGGCAAATGACTCAGGTTAGTGTAGCGTTTTAGAAAGCACGTGGGCTGCGGAGGCAGGAGACCTTTTTTCTAGCTTTGGTTCTCTATTTTTCTTTGTGACCATGGCAAATTATGTAAGTTTTGTGAGTCTCAGTCTCAAGTACTAAGAACTGTCTCTCTAAGATCCTTTTTTAACTTTAAAATTCCATGACTGACCAGAGTCCCAAGGTAGATAGAACAAGGTATAGCACTTTTAGTTTTAATTTCATTAAACAAAGAAGTCAGCTTAATTTTGTCTTGTGAAATCAAGAGAAATTGTTTGCTTTCTACTTTGAATAAGGAGGATTAGAGGAAGGAATCATGTGTGACTCGTGTATTTATATTCTGTATATTCTACAGTATTAAATGTTGTAGTTGAATGTTCCAATATTAACACCTGGAAGTAATCTGGTACTAGAGTGACTCAGAAATATTAAATCCCCATTTTTCCCAGACAAAACCGAGAAGGATGTTTATCTAGATTTCCAGAAGGTTATTATATTTTCTATTGGGATATGTGAGAGTCTGAAGATTGAGGGTGCTGGGAGGTGGGCCCGCTGTGTGGTACCAGTCATACATTAGGCTGAAGGTCACCTGAACATTTTTCATTGATAAGCTCCTGTGGTGTATAATTTTTTTGACGTGTTATTGGATTCTGTTCGTTAGGATCTTATTGAATATTTTAGCATCAATATTCATTAGTGATACTGGTCTATAATTTTCTTTTCTTGTTGGGTCTTACCCTGGTTTGGGGATCAAGGTGATGTTTGCTTCGTAGAATGTGTTGGGTAATATTTCTTCTTTTTCTATATTTTGTAAGAGGTTTAGTAATATAGGTACTAGTTCTTCTTTAAAGGTTTAGTAGAATTCTGACGTAAAGCCATCTGGTCCTGGGCTTTTCTTTTTAGGGAGATTTTGTATAGTTGATGCTATTTCAGAACTTGATACAGGTCTGTTCAACATTTCCACTTTGTTCTGGCTAAGTCTTTGTAGTTGGCATACTTCCAAGTGTTGGTCGATTTCTTTCAGATTTTCATATTTCTGAGTAAAGTTTCTTGTAATATTTGTTAAGGATTTTTTGAATTTCTGAGGGGTCTGTTGTTATTTCATCATTACCATTTCTGATTGATGAAATTAGAGATTTGACTCTTTTTTTCCTGGTTAGGTTGGCCAAATGTTTAACTATTTTATTGACCTTTTCAAAAAACCAACTTTTGGCTTTATTGATCTGTTGTATAATTCTTTTGTTTTCAATTTCATTTCATTCTGCTCTGAGTTTGGTTATTTCTTTTCTTCTGCTGGGTTTGGGGTTGGAATATTCTTTCTTCTCCAGTTGCTTGCAATGTCCCATTAAGTTATTAATTTCCTCTCTTTCCATTTTCTTGAGGAAGGCTTGCAGTGCTATAAATTTCCCTCTCAGGACTGCCTTTGCAGTATCACAGAGGTTCTGGTAATTCGTGTCTTCATTGTTGTTTTGTTCCAAAAATTAGGAGATTTCCTTCTTAATCTCATCTATAACCCATCTATCCTTCAGCATAAAGTTATTTAGCTTCCATGTTTTTGTATGGGTATGCAGATTCCTGTTGTTGTTGAGTTCAACTTTTATTCCATGATGGTCTGAGAAGATGCAAGGAATAATTTCTATTTTTTAAAATTTACTGAGGTTAAATTTGTGGCCTAGGATGTGGTTGATTTTGGAGTATGTTCCATGGGCTGATGAGAAGAATGTGTATTCCATTTTTGGGGGGATGAAATGTTCTGTAGATATCTGTTAAGTCCAGATGTTGAATGGTTGAGTTTAAATCTAAGATTTATTTGCTTAGCTTCTTTTTGGAGGATCTATCCAGCACTGCTAAAGGGATGTTAAAATCTCCAACTACTACGGAACTGGAGGAAATGGAGTTGCTCATGTCTGTTAGAGTTTCTCTTATAAATTGAGGTGTGTTCTGCTTGGGTGCATAAATATTAATAATTGAGATCTCATCATATTGAGTAGTACCTGTAACAAATATGTAGTGTCTATCCTTATCCTTCCTTATTTTGGTTGGCTTAAAGCCCATTGCATCTGCGAATAGGACTGCAACGCCTGCTTTTTTCTGCTTTCCATTTACCTGGAGTATAGATGACCATCCCTTCACCTTGAGTCTATATTTGTCTTTTAATGTAAGATGAGATTCTTGTATCCAGCAGATATCTGGCTTGAGTTTTTGCATCCAGTCAGCCAACCTGTGCCTCTTTAGAGGACAGTTTAAACCATTCACATTAATTGAGAATATTGATAAGCCTTTCAAGAGTCCAGTGGACATTTTTAATCCTTTTGTGACTGTGGACGTTGGAATTTGATCAAAATTTTCTGGGTGGGTTTACTTTTGTGGTAGAGGATTACGCTGATCTTTATGGAGGATAGGTCTGAGAATATCCTGGAGAGCTGGGTTAGTTGTGGCAAATTTCTTCAACATGTGAATGTTGTTAAAGTATTTAATTTCTCCATCATAAACGAAACTCAGTTTAGCTGGGTACAGGATCCTGGATCGAAAGTTATTTTGTTTTAGGAGATTAAAAGTCGATGGCCATCCTCTTCTAGCTTGAAAGGTTTCAGCAGAGAGAGCTGCAGTTATTCTAATATTCTTCCCCTTGTAGGTGATGGTTTTCTTTTGTCTGGCTGCTTTCAGAATTTTCTCCTTCATATTAACTTTAGTGAAATTGATTATGATGTGTCTGGGGGATTTCTCATTTGGGTTGAGTCCTGCTGGAGTTCTGAAACTGTCTGCTATCTGAATTTCAGAATCTCTTGGCATGTCTGGAAAGTGCTCCTTCACAATCTCATGGAGAAGAGACTCTGTGCCTTGTGAAGCCATTTCGTCACTTTCGGGGATCCCTAAAAGATGAATATTTGTTTTTTTCTAATTATCTCAGATGTCTCAGAGAGAGTGATTTGTTTTTGGCCTCCATTTTTCTTCCTCTCTGAGAGTTTTGGAGTGTTTGAAAGCTTTGTCTTCAATGTCAGAAATCTTTCTTCTCCACTTTGTTACCAAGGGATTCTACTGTGTTTCTCAGATCTTTAAGGGCTGCAACTTCTTGTCTCAGTTTGTCAGAATCTTTGATTATTTTGTCTTTGACTTCTTTGAATTCTTGAGACATCTTTTGGGTTAGTGCTTGGGATTCTAATTCGATCGTATGTGCTATCCAGATTCTGAATTCGATTTCTGACATCTCAGCTATTTGTTTGTGCATGGGATCTTGTGCTGTGTCTGCCCCATTGTTCCTGTGTCTGATTATTCAAATTGCCAGAGTATTTCCTTTGATTCCGTCTCATGATTGTTTTTCACCATTGCCTCTGGCTGTCCTCAGAGTTGGTGTGGTGTCTCTCCGAGATTAGACCTGGGGGGATCACTCTATTGTTGTTGGATCTTTGTTGAGAGTGACCGTGTGTAGCTCTTCTGGGGCTGCCCCAGCCAGGGAGTTCTGGTTGTGGGAGCAGCTCCAGAGTGTGATACCCCTGGATCCAGCAACAGGGCAGGGGGTGGTGCACCCGGTTCTGGGAGTGCCTGGCCCCAGTGACTTTGGCATAGAGGGCCCAAGGCTCCAGCAGTCTTTGGCCAGGAGAAGGGCTCCTCACAGAGGCAGGGAGGGTTCTGGAGGGCACACAGCTACCAGAGTTTCTGGCCAGACGAGCTGGCGGCGTGCAGGCAGAGAGGATTCGGGGTTGTGCAGCTCCTAGAGTTCCTGGTCAGCGTTTGGGGAGGCCCGGCGGGCAGGGTAGCGGGTCCCTGAGCAGCTTTAATCCCAGTCAGAGAGGATGCTGATTATGGGTCCGGGGCAGCTCTTCCGGAGGTGAGAGGGTGCCTATCACAGTCCAGGCGTAGCTCTTCTGGAGTTCTGGGAGGGTGCTGATCCAATTCTTTCTCCTTTTATTTGAGACAGAGTCTCACTTTGTGGCTCTTGGTAGTGTCTGGTGTCACAGCTCACAGCAACCTCCAACTCTTGGGCTTAGGCGATTCTCTTGCCTCAGCCTTTCAAGTAGCTGGGACTATAGGTGCCTGCGACAACACTTGGCTATTTTTAGAGACAGGGTCTCACTCTGGCTCAGGCTGGTCTTGAACCTGTGAGCTCAGGCAATCTGCCTGCCTCAGCCTCCCAGAGTGTTAGAATTACAGGTATGAGCTACCTGCCTGGTCCTCATCTCTTCTTTCCACTTACCTTGACACCTACAACACAGGAAGGTTGGACTGCATGATGGGTCTGCCCCTGGCTTCCTCAGAGAATCCTGAGGGGAGCTAAGAGAATACCAGTCTTGAGGCCTCACTCTAGAGCCCTCTGGTAAACAGTCTGGGTTCGGGCCTAAGATTATTCTTTTTAATGGCTGTCTTGTCAATTCTAGTGGGCAGCTAGCACTGGAGAGCCAGTGAGTTAGATGAACTCTGAGCTTTATCTGATAAGGAACTCACATTTGATGCTTCTCTAGTTTTGTTCTTTTTATTTTTTATTTTTTGAGACAGTCTTACTTTGTCACCCTCAGTAGAGTGCGACATAGCTCGCAGCAACCTCAAAGTCTTGGCTCAATGGATTCTCTTGTCTCAGCTTCCCAAGTAGCTGAGACTACAGGTGCCTGCCACAGCATCCGGCTATTTTTTAGAGACGGGGGCTCGCTCTGGCTCAGGCTGGTCTCAAACCTGTGAGCTCAGGCAGTCCACCTGCCTTGGCCTCCCAGAGTGGTATAAGATTACAGGCATGAGCCACCATGCCCGGCTTAATTTTTTGTTCTTTTAAGTTCACGGAAGTACTTGTGTAGAGATCATTTTTTAAAATGCTGGCCTGTTCTTGGTTCTGATCCTTGATACTTCATTTCCTTTTAAAAGTTTCTTCCTTATGGATCTTCAAGCTTTTTCACTTGCTGTCTGTTGGTTAGCTTCCAAACACATTTAATTTTTTTGATACTTTTTTTTTTTTTTTTTTTAGAGACAGAATCTCACTTTGTCGCCTTCAGTAGAGTGCTATGGCGTCACAGCTCACAGCAACCTCCAGCTCCTGGGCTTAGGAGTTTCTCTTGCCTCAGCCTCCCGAGTAGCTGGGACTATAGGTGCCCACCACAATGCCTGGCTGTTTTTGTTGATGTTTCAGTTTATCCTGGGCTGGGTTCGAACTCGCCACCCTCAGTATATGGGGCTGGCGCCTTACCCACT
>CAUYPK010013274.1:0-56881 GCA_963574355.1 Loris lydekkerianus | reverse complement strand
GGTTGGGTGTATTAATGTGACACTTAATTCAACTTGGGGTTGTTTTTTATTGAATAATGGCACTGTTGCTACACCAAAAAAAAAAAAAAAAAAAAAAAAAAAATTTTTAAGGGACTGAGATAGTGAGCTGGCTGATGACTTGGCAGGGATTAACAAGGAAATACAGGCACTGGGGGAAGCCCAAAGGCTTGCCTGCCCCACTCTGAAAAGGAAGGAAGCCCTGGCCACAGGGAGCCATTTTTTAATTGCGAGCTGTCTTTTCAGCAGATGCATTAAAAGTTCCACTCATCTTGCAACTCCTCAGACACTCCGTGTTGAGCAGAAGTATTTTCTCTAGGTAACTTGTCAGACATTCCTTCCATGTAATAACTTTTGCATATTCATCTTTTCAAGAGGCGAGGGGCTTATTTGTCGTGGGGCAGCTCTGAGTGGGTTGATGGTAAAGGAGCTACAGAAAGAAAGGAACTGCTCACATGTTCTGAAAATACTTGTGAGGACCCCTCCTCTGCGCACTGGGAAAGGAAGGCAAACCCAGCACCATTTTCAGGTAGCCTCGGAGGTACCTGACCCAGCAAGATTACTACAGAAAAGGAAAAGAAAACGGTGGCTGATGCAGGATTTTTCCCAGAGAGAAGTTCTACAAAACAACCCACGGCAATGGTTATTAAATGTAATTTTGCAGCTCATTGGTGTGGGATAAGCAGCGTGTGATGCTAAAAGTTAAAACACTGTTTTCCTAAAAATCATTAAAACACTCCACATGTTGCACCTGATTTAGTTGAATATAAATTAGACCAGACTTAAGACGATCCCTAAGATAATTTCAGTCTCACCATGCTTCTGATAAAAGGGTTCCATGGATTTGGAAGAATACTTTATTTTTTTCTCCTTTAAAACTGTTTTACACACTATTTAGATACTATTCAACTGTATGTACTTAACTATGACTTACGAGGCCGTGGTTTCTACTTGATTTTACCATTCGTCCTCAATTATCTCGAAAGCCAGAACGAGGTGATATTTGGTGACTCTGCACTGAAGGATTAAAATTAAAAGACAGATAGATGTCGTTGAGGCTTCTGAGTTACCACAGGAAAGGGCATTGGTAATTCTTATGTAAATACATTTTTAAATTATTCAAACTATTTCTCAGAATGTTTATCATGGATAAGAAATACATTTCTTTTAAATAACAGCTCATGTCAACATCAAATTGGGGGTGAAACAAAGTAGATCATTTGCTAAAGAATAATCTTTAGTTGGTCTCTTCAAAACAACTTATTTACAGAGCGGTGCTGGAAGGAGGATAAGTGATATGGTTGCCAAGGGAAACCCTTTCCTGATTGGAAGAGAGGCCAGTGCAGGTTTTTACATAGAGAGAAGGGACGGCTTTATTTCCTAATTTTATTTATTTATTTATTTTTCCCTGCTCTTACAGCAGAAGAAAAAAGAAGCCAGAACAATTGCCTTTTCTGCCCCTTATTACTCTTTGAATGCGTAGAAAGTCTCTTGGTAATGAGCCTCCAAGGATGTCCAACCTCCATGACAGTTTTTCTTAGCATTGTTAAAAATTATTATTTGAATGCGATATTGTTTACATTGGTGTTTATATTGGTCCTGTACAATTAGAATGCAAACTGCAGTTACAGTTAAGGTCCATATTTTATAATCGTGATGCCGCCCAAGCACTTTGTGCGTAATCTATTGCATCTTGATCCATTATAACTTTTAATATGGAAAAACTAATTTTTTTTAATTAAGTCGTTTGTACATAGATCATGAATACACTTATGCCATTATGGGATTCAATGTGTTGATTATTTGTACACATTGTACACAGTGCTTACATCCTACTAATCAACATAGCCTTCACCTCATTTACCCAATTACAGTGTTAAGACTTTTGTGTTCTACACCTGATAGGTCCTTGTACCTGAAATATGCTCCATAGGTGTGGTCCCCCTACTAACCCTCCCTCTATCAACCCACCCCCTCCCTTCCCCCTCCCCTTCCCTCCTTCATCCTAGGCTATAGTTGTGTTTTATTTTTCACGTACAAGTGTGAGTGATTCTAAATTGGTTTCACAGTACTACTGAGTACATTGGATACTTTTTTTCCATTCCTGAGACACTTTACTAAGAAGAATATTTTCCAGCTCCATCTATGTAAACATAAAAGAGGTAAAGTCTCCATTTTTTTAATGCTGCATGGTATTCCACAGTATACATGTACCACAATTTATTAATCCATTTGTAGGTTGATGGGCACTTGGGCTTTTTCTCAGACTTGGTGATTATGAATTGAGCTGCAATGAACAATCTGGTGCGAATATAATTTTGAATGGAAATGCAATACAACCACTGTAAGTTCACCCACGAGACCATAACTAACTGGTCACCTTATGTAGGTGGTTGACATAAGGAACTAGACCTTCGGTGCTGATATGTACACGGGGTGTGTGTCTGGACTATGAAAATCAGGTCAACTGGAGAAGTGGCCAATGTAGGGAGGTGGTCAGCTATAGAGAAACATATGGATCTGTGCTCGCTAAATAACTGCTGAACAAATAGACCCCTCTGTTCCTGATCATAACTGGCCTGGGTGCAAATACAGGGAACAAGTACAATTCACTATTCAGGCAGTCTTAAAAAGAAAACTAAAATCTATCTTAGATCTATCTATCTTCAACTAAAATTTAAGAAAGATAAATACAAAGCACCTTTAAAAATATAGAGGTTTTAAACGTGACTCAGAAACAAGTTGGAGATGTTAAAAATGACAACAAAAATATGTAGGTAAAAATAATTCATTGTATTTATATAGCATCTGAATACCTGATAGGAAACCACTGAGGAACTATCTCTTTAAAGAGATTCAGAGTGGTGGACTTACCTAAGAACTTGTCTTCCTTCATATTATGGGGACTGTTTCCTTTTTCTCTCAACTATTTTTAGGGACATTTCCTATCGAGCTGGTTTTTAGCCTCGAGCATAAAGAACACCTTGCCGAAATCTAGCTTTTCAGTCGTCATCGCCAGAGACTGAGTGGACCAGAGGATGGATCTGTGGAAGAAAATTCAGCCCAAATTGGAAGATCTAATTTCTCATCCAACTTCAGTCTCAGAGGGTACAGGATCAGTAAAGAGATTATCTTTAATCTCTTCAGTAATTGATGGGCTAATGACAGTAATCACCATTTATTAGACATTTACTGGGTACCAGGGATTATGCAAAGTGATTTTTAGAAATTATTACTAATTTGCATGATAACATTATGAGGCTGATATTATTGTTACCATTTTATACATAAGGACATGGAGGCTCAGAGAGATGAAGCAACTTAGTTAATGACGCTTTGAAGGGACTGAGTCGAAATTTATGTTAATGTCGGTCTCACTATAAATCCAGAAATCTCATCTCATCCTGTTGGACCTTTGATTATCCTCACTTGAGCCCATGTTTTCACACTATTCACAACTCAGTCTCAGCTACTGACCTTTCCGCCTCTGATTTGCTTAACACCAGCTCCGTCATCACCAGTCAGCTCACCCCCAACAGTGGAAAAGGTTAGCCCAGCACTTAGCCCCGCGTAGCGTAGGATTTGGGTAGCCACACAGAACTGAGTTTAAATATCAGCATAGTAACCTCGCTGCATCTTAGTTACACCATTTCACATTTCTGAGCCTCGATTTCCCATCTGTTAAATTCCCCTTCTGTTCAAAGTCAGTCCCAGACTTGCTATTGGGTGAAACCAAAGCTGAGACCTTGCAGAAATCACAGAAGTTCTGAGCACCAGGCTCAGAGCTGGGGCAGGAGGAGCACCGGGAACTTTAATTAGCCTAGGCAAGGGGTCAGTCCTATGACGTCAAACAGTTTTTTCCACCTAGAAGTAGCTGGTGAAGACAGTGTCCGCATGAGAACGTGAGACTGGTCACACAGTTTAACACTGTCGTTATAGAGGATCATGAAATCCAGATATTTTAGATTATGTGAGTAAATTAGATGGAAGGGACCAACATACTCATGTCCTTTCATGAACATCCCCCTACTGTATGGGGATGTTCATGAAAGGACATGAGTATGTTGGTCCCTTCCATCTACTTGGGTGGCACCTCCCTAATCAGGCTGCCAGGTGTTTCTCTGGTTATAATGACTAATTCACAACGGGTTGTTGGTGCCCCCAGGCAATGAGTTTGTCACATTCATTGAGTGTGTGAGAAAGGGTGAATAAAGGTCTTCCGGAAACCATATCTATGTTTTAAAATAAAGCACAGATTTAAAGTTGCCTAATACACATGGAATATGCATCAGGATTTTTGTTTTAGAGAAAGGGAAATAAGAGAGGAATAAATTGCCACTTAGAGAGAGAAGAGAGGGTATTTACCAAAGACTCCAGTAGGAAGTTGTTGAAATTGGGCCCAACACACCAAGACAAGAAAGAGGTCAAGTTTGGATGATGGGCCCAAGAAGATAGGCGGGTTTTTTCTCTCCGTTTTATAAGTTGATTTTATTTTCTGAACAGCAAAGAAGGGTGTTGTTGCTAAATTCTTATATGTAGAGAATTAACTTTACAGGTACATTTAATTTTTCACAACAATCTAGTGAGACGAGTCTCAGAGGTTGGCAAACTGTGGCCCATGAAACCGGAGAGCTGCCTATTATTATGGTCTGTGAGCTCAGAACGTTCTTAACATTTTTGAATGGTTACTTTTTATATGGTTACATAAGTAGTAAATAATACCATTCATTTCATGTCTTGGCCTGTAAATCTTAAGGTATTTGTTGTCAGATTCTTGAAGAAAATGTTTGTCAGTTACCAGGCTATATTATCATTCCTGTATGACAGGTGATAAATTGAGGCTTCTTCTATTTCCAAATAGTAAGACTAAGATTTGAGCTCAAGCCATATACTGCACACCGTCCCTTACTTCAGCATCTCACTGCTACTGAGACCAGGGGTATCTCTGGCTCTGGCAGTGAGAGAAAAGGCCAAGAAAAAATGATGCCACCACTAAAAGATTCCAAGTCATTTAGAGGATTTAATTTTAGATACTGATTTAGAGTTATTGGTGACATACAGGCAA
Organism: Loris lydekkerianus; assembly: GCA_963574355.1. Lineage (NCBI taxonomy): Eukaryota > Metazoa > Chordata > Mammalia > Primates > Lorisidae > Loris > Loris lydekkerianus. The sequence continues at coordinate 51,798 of CAUYPK010013274.1, read as the reverse complement.
CAACTAGTTTTAAGAAAAAGTCAAAAACAGGCCCCAGAGAAACCTTGATTAGAAGGGTGGGAGGGAGGACTCCCTGGCTGGGTGAGGTGGTTCACTTCCAAAATCCCAGCACCTGGAGAGGCTGAGGCAGAAGACTGCTTGAGCCCAGACGTTCAAGACCAGCCTGGGCAGCAAAGTGAGAGCCCATCTCCACCAAAACATAAAAAAAGAGCTGAGTATTGGGGTGCACACCTGTAGCCCCAGGTAATTGGGAGGCTGAGGCAGGAGGATCACTTGAGCCCATAAATTTGGACATTGCAGTGAGCTGTGATGACGTATCTACACTCTCGCTGGACTACAACAGAATGAGACCCCGTTCTCAAGAAAAAACAAAGCAAAACAAAAGAGGAAGTCTCACAGGCTACCCTAGAACAGGGACAGAAGAAGTGAGGTGCTGTCACCGTGGTCTGTGTCACGCTGAGTCTCAGGACTCTGTGGAAAGTTCCTTTTCATCTGTACAAGGTGAAGGCTGGGTGGTCCAGTGAGACCGTGTGGGGCCAGGTCAGGGAAGCACCTTCTACGGCTCCCCCCAACCTCTGATTCCCTCAAACAAGCACATAATATCTGGTTGGCTTCCCAATCCGTTCTGAAACCAACACTAGTGAGGTTTGCCTTTGAAACACTACCCCTGGCCAGGAGCAGTGGCTCACGCCTGTAATCCTAACACTCTGGAAGTCCAAGGCAGGAGCATTGCCTGAGCTTAGACGATCCAGACAAGTCTGAGCAAGAGCAAGACCCCATCTCTCCTAAAGTAGAAAAATTAGTTAGGCCTGGTGGCAGACACCTATAGTCCTAGCTACTCAGGAGGCTGAGGCAGGAGGATCACTTGAACCCAAGAGTTTGAGGTTGCTGTGAGCTCTAACACCACTGCACTCTACCCAGGGCAATGAAGTAAGGCTCTGTCTCAGATAAAAAAGAAAAGAAACTGTATCCTTTGTATGTAAATATTTTTCTTTATTTGCACTTTATTTTAGCTCTTGTTAGAGGTGCCATTGTAACCCCCCAAGAAATAGTGGATTTACAAAATAAATACATAAATAAATAAACCAGGCCTCTAGTACTCCTTTGAGTGGATAGAAAGAAGTTGTAAAGATTTGTGGCACCAGAGACTTCACCTGTGGTGGTCAGTGAGCAGCCATCTGGGTCAGGGCAGCCAGCACGGGGCTGGGTGGGAGAATCCAAGCCTGGCTGTGGCTGCCCCACGCCCAGGGTTTTCCACTGGGGAAACCTGGTCCTGGGTCTCCTGGTCCTTAGTCCTAGTCTGCCTGTTCCCAAAGCAAACCTCAGGAGCACCTAAAGTGAAAGCAGTTGTTGAAGGTTATGAAACAGGAGGCGAAAGGACAGAAGTCTGTTTCCTGGTCGCAAGGCCATGATGGTCTGTGTGTGAGGAATTTGGCTACAATGACAAGAGTGAAATATTTTTGGTGCTTTTTGGAGCCTACAGAAGGAGCTTGATAAATGGTAAGGCCATTACACCCAAATTCTGTCAGCAACTCCTTTCTTCTCTTGAATATCCCCAAGGAAGATAAAGCAGTTCTCCTTAATAAAATGTGAATAGCATCCTGACCTCTTCACAAAGTTCTGACATGTGTTTGAGCTCTAGATGGTGCACAAAGTGGGGAGAATCCAAGCTGAAACCCTCTTCCCTCTCCGAGATTTCTGAAGTTGACAAAGCATTGGTCGCCTCTGTAATGAAAGCCTGTTCTTTGGACCCAACTGTCAGACACCTGCTTTTACCAACAAGGCAAGGAGAGGCTTTGATTTACACCGTCACTAACTGCTTTGGCAGGAGAATTTTTGTTTGAACTACACTTTAGAAAGGAGAAAAGGACAGCAAAGAAAAATCACAACTCCTTCATTTTAACCTATTTCCCATGTTTTATTTGTTCCCTCTTTGGACAAATAAAATTTTTAAAAAAAGAGAGAAAAGATCAATAAAATGCTGTAAGCTCAAAATTATTGATCCTTCTCCAACACTTCACTCGGCATCAAAATAAATTTCTGACAGGGAGTAAAAAATTAAAAAAAAAAATAAAAACGAGAGGAAAAATTCCTAAATAGTTGTGGAAAATTAAGTTCTACATATTTTCTCATAGAAAAACCTCAATATTCTGGCTGGAGAAACTTGAAAAGTCTATGTTTTCTGTTTTGTCTGCACTTGCTTTTATTCTTGCTTTCAAGTGCCTTGAAGTACCTGGCAATTTTTGGATGCCCGAAATTGCACCTCTTTGTATTATAACGAAGAGGATTAATCCTAGCGCCACACAAAGCATAAACAAAATAAAGTGTATATATATATACGGTAGGGTCTTAAGCCAAATTACCTTCTGGGTGAGATGACCTTCACAGGGCTGTTCCCTGCATGTTTGCTTCCCTCCCTGAGATAATTGAGACACTTTGCCACAAAAAAAGAACACGATACCAGCATAGGAAAAGTCAATTAAACAGTATCACTGTACTGGTGGTTCTGGAGATCATTTGCGTTCATTTTCCATTTTTCCTGAAATTTGTCCTGTATGCAGTGGCCGGCGAATGTGGTGGAAGCGCGTTTCAGCCGTTTGTTCTGCTGGGCTTGAACAGCTTTCCCTCTTCCATGGGGGAAAAGTCTTTTGCTGGGACTCTCCTGGGCACCCGCCCCATGACATTGTCCTAATTTCAAGAAACATCCTCTGAAGCTTGCAGGTCCTGCTGCTCAGCTGTTCTGTTGTGTTTCATTTTGTTTTAGCACGACTCCAACACGGTTCCACGTGCTTTGGTTTGGCTGATCTCTATAGTCTCAGCAACCCAGTTTTCTAAAATGTGCCCCGGCAACTGGCAAGGGAGGAGAGGGAAGGCCAGGCTGTTGGCTGAGAAAGAGGGACCTCCCTGGGGAGACGGAGGCCTGATGGCTGTCTTCACGGAGGAGCTCAGTGCAGCATAAGTCCGTATGTTTTACAGCTCAGCATCAAGGTTCAGAAGGCTTTTGGGGCTCTGCCCAAACTCACTCACAAGTTTAGAAAGGAGAGGGAACTAGGAACCCAGCCCATGCAGTCCCAGGCCTGGTCTTTTGCCCTAGGAACACAGTCTCTGGGCCTTTTCCCAAGGGCCCCTGAGTGCCAGGGCCCAGGCACACATGCCCTTCCTGGGGACAGTAGCTTGCCTTCTGCAGACCTGGAAATTTTGTCCTTTGGTTTGTCACAGCAGAGCCTGTTGGCAGATGGCTAATCAGCCTCCAGCTCCTCGTCAGCCTTTACTTAAAAAGAGCTCCCCCGGTGTCTCCATCTCTGCTCTCTGGAGGCTGCCTGGCAGGCTGGTCCCATCTGCTCCCCTGTTTTCCAGGAACTGTATCTGGGTTTCACAGAGGGCTGCTATGTGCCTGGGAGCATTCCTCCCGACTACACTGTGTATGCTCATTTCACTCCTTGGCTCTCACAGTGAATGTTTTAGTACCTCTTTCGATTAAACATTGAACAAGAAGAGGAGGACCTCGTTTTCCCACCAGCCGGCCCACCAACTACCTTCCATCTGGACTTAACTCTGCCTCCCTTCCGTGGCAGTAACTGCACCCTCTGCTTCCCCCAAAGCCAAATCTGCAGCTTGCACATTGAGGCCCAGCTCCTTGAGACCAGTGATGGACTTTGTTCCTACAGCCACGGCCTCGCTGCTACCAAGCGTGGTCACTGCCAGGTGCGTGCTGGGCACTGCACTGAGGCCCACCTGCCCCAAGGAGCGTGCCCACCTTCCCGTGACCTCTAGAAAGCACTGCTCCCCTGACAGCAAATAGCCAGACAGTGGTTTGTACTTGCTGTTTTCCCTCCTTCCCCCTGATGGTCTAGTTCAACCTACTGCGTTTTATTCCTGGTGGCGCTTGTCAATATCACTCCAACTCTTGTCAAAATCACCAGCTCCATGTAGATTATCAAGCCCAAAGGTGCGTTTTCAACTCTCATCCTCCTCAGCCTCTCAACAGCACTGATCTCGGCAGGTTTTCTTGCTCAGACCCATCTCTTCACCTTTCGGGCGTCACCACCCAGGGGTCACCTGTCTCCTCCACTCCTCCTCTCTCTCCCACTTTGAAAACGTCAGCACTTCTCCCGTTGTTTTCTTGATCTCCTTTTCTGCACTAAACTCCATCCCTGAATAATCTCACCCAGACCCCTGGCTTCGAGTCACTCTCAGACACAAATCTATTAATATCTCTGTCTCCAGCTTCTCGGCCCGGTCTCACCATCAGGTTGAAGTTAAGGATGGGGGAAGGACAGTGACAGGAGCCTGGGTTCTCTGTCACTTTCTCAGTATTGCCCTTCTGAATGAGACAGAAAAGTAGGTTTTTCAAAAATATACATTAAATAAACACCTTTGTGCATTAACCTATTTAATTATCCTGAAATGCAGCATACTATGTAATCATTGCTATTTTGTTTGATATCTTAGTGTTCATTGTATATTTTTTAGCCTGTGACACCAAGACCAATGTCAGACAACTGCCACTTTCTGTTACTTTCCTCCCCTTCTAACGTCATTGCCCTTCTAAATGACCCAAATTTTGTATGAATGTATTTTTTCTTAGCAGAATATCCTCCTACTTCTTGGGGATCTGACAACAAATCTCCTTCCAATTCTTTGTTCTTTTTTATTTTTTTTATTTTTTATTTTTTTATTATTATTACTAAATCATAGCTGCATATATTAATATGATCATGGGGCATCATACACTAGCTTCATAGACATTGGACACATTTTCATCCCACTAGTCAACATAGCCTTCCTGGCATTTTCCTAGTTACCGTAGCATGACATTTACATTTCACATTTGCTGAGTTTCACCCCTACCCTTCTTTTTTATTTTTAAGACAGTTTCTCTCCCTCTGTCACGCTGGCCGAGTGCAGTGGCATCATCATAGCTCACTGTAGCCTCAACCCCCTGGGCTTCCAGCCCTTCTCCTGCCTCAGCTTTACAAGTAGTTTGGGACTACAGGTCCTTGCCACCATGCCTTGCTAATTTTTCTGTTTCTTGCAGAGGTCAGAGATGGGGTCTGAAGCTTGCTCAGGCTGGTCTCCAACTCCTGACCTCAAGAGGTCCTGCCTTGGGTCCCAGAATTCAGGGACCACAGGCATGAGCCACTGTGTCTGGCCCCTTCCCATTCTTTGTTCCAATATCTCATATGTCTCAATGGCCTTCCCTCTCTGTCATTCTCAGAGCTTCCCCAGAAACATCACTCCAGTTCTTATGAGTCACTTGGTATTCTCTGCTTCACAACGTACACTGCCATTATATTTTACCTTAAGTTTCTACTGCCTTGAAAACTGTATAATTGTATGCCCAACCAACTATTGGCTTGTCTGGCAAATAATAGATGCTGGACGGTTCATTATTGAATGAATAAATGAAGCATTAAGTAGATGAAGAACTATTCAATAAAATAAAACCAGGGTATAGACTGTAATTAAGAACTGAAGCCAGGGAACAGGGGACCCAGTTGTCAACTGGTCCTCTGAGATGCTCAGGGACATGGCGCTCACCCCCAGCCAGCTGGGTCACAGCAGCTCTTCAGCGGTGACACCAACCTCAGGAGTGTGTTCGTGTGCGTAGCGGGGTGCAGGTAGTGGGGACAAAACAGGGACATCCTATGTCTAATAATTTCTCGTCCTTATTCTTGGTCCAAGAAAGAAATTCTGTATGTATCTGATTTCCTGATGAGACCTGTGCTTCCTGACACATTGACAAGGAAACTTGCTATTTTCACAGAGAAAACCATCCCACTATTCATCTGTGCATGGTCCTCACCGGTGGGGAGAGGGCTGCTTCACCCCAGCCATGATAAGGTCGTCTTCCCTGCACATCTCAGACAGAGACAAGATCTGGAGACTCTGGATCGGCTCTCACCATGGCCCACGCAGATGTCTGCATTGCTTACGACAGGAAAGCGTGTGTTACTGTTTAAGGCCTCTCCAGTGTCTAAAATCCCAACAAGTGTGACAGAGGAATGCGGGTTAAAGAAACAAAAGACACAAATCCAGTATCAGGCCCCTCCCCAGCTCTCAGGTGGAAACACAGATGACTCGGAAGCATCAGGGAGAGACGGCCATGCTGCAGTCACCCTGGTCCTTCTGTACGTATCTATATGTATCTGCAGACCCTGGTCCTGCAATTCACTTACGGGGTGTAGTTCACCTTTACTCTATAAACTCCTGACATTTTTCAACAGAGGATCCGTTTTGGGTGATACTAACCATCGTGTTTACGGTTGAATGAGATACTTAACCTAAAATCTTCATACTCAACAGTGAAATACACGAAGTCAAAGGGGTAGACAGGACCTTTTCCTCAGCTATTTTACGTGACCTACCATGTTCCTTACCACCTCTGCTGTGCTTTATCCTTTGAAAACAGTCACTACACAAAAGCCATGGAGTTATTACCTTTATTTGGAAATTGAAGGTGAAAACTCTGACCTGAAATGGCGGCACCAATTGATAAGATGAAATGACCTTTACCAGTGAAATCAGCTAACTGGTCCCTCTGGAGATACCTGACCGTAGAGGGTGAAGCTCGGGGCTGGTCTGAGCTCTGCAGCCTGAGATGAAGAGGCTCATCCTGCCTCTTCAGGATGGAGGAGGGACTGGGCCTCTTTGATCATCACCGCATGTAGAATTGTAGGATTTAAAAAAGCATCACGGGCTGACTATAGGAAGCAAAATCCCTACATTTCTGAAGGATTAACGGTAAAGCTTTAACAAAATGTTTCTGTTTCCCAATTAATCTCAGAACACTGGTGTGCGTTCCCACGTGACAAACCAGACATTGCCGGCTGAGCTTTTTGCTTCTGTGCACGCGAAGGTTTTTTTTATGTTGGCGGAGGCGGGTCTAGGAAGCAACACCGTCTTGCCTTGGAAAAGTTAACTATAGAGGGTTCTTCCATGTACAAGAAATAAAAAAAAAGTTCTCGAATCACTAGGATTTCTAGACAGGGCTGTGGATGGAGGATGAACATGTTTCATAGATACTACTTTGAAATACCTCTGTTTTTCCGTTGAACAGTCAGCAGGGCTGTTTTTCCTCTGTGAGAGATTTTCATAATGGGCTTTGCTTAGGCAGCAATGACAGCCATTGTTGTTCACTAGGTTTGGAAAGGCAAGGCTGACACCCAAGTGTCCATTAAGTATCTCTTCATTTCTTGCACTTCTTGCAGGTGCCACGTCACCATCATGTGACCTCTGGGGCTCTGTGTCCCTGTGCAGCTGGACAGGGATGACAGCAGGAGAGACTGTGCACTCTCGGCTGATGGGGGGAAATGTGCAACTTCTTTCAGATGCGTTGATCTTTCTGGTACATCCGTGCACCTGTGAAATTTTGTGTGTCAAAGGCTATTTTTTTTTTTTTTCCCTCACTCCACACATCCTAAAACTGGCGATGCATTCTAAATTGTGTCTTGAAATCTGGAAAGTGTGGTATTACCCTCCATGGAAGAATAAGAATTATAGTAACAGATACAACAATAGAAAGGAGACTTTCTTTATAAACACCTCTGTGCAAACTGGGTAGCTAAACTTAAATATTAAAATGGATCTTAAGTTTTAGAGGCGTTCTCACATGTCTGGTGTACTTACCTTCCCCCTCTCCTACTGATGCAGAGCTGGGGAACTTCTAAGAGATTCAGTTGTTCGGGGGATACTCTAATGTTCAGAAAACCTGTGACTTGGGAAGGATATTTCTCACTTGTTCTTGTATTTTGCACTTAGATCTTTCTGTTTGCTTATTTATTTGACCTCACCTAGGACCATCACTACTCCGGTATCTTGGGCATTTACGATTACAGGCTTGCCTGGGACTTCCCTTCATGACTCTGATGGAAAAAAACAAACGAACAAACCTCGAAGCCTTGGTTCCTCCTATGGTTCAGCCCCAAAGCAGCTCCTTTTACGTCCTCAATGAAGCAGCGCTTTTCTTGTGCTGCCTTAAGAAAAGTTTAGGAAGCATTTCTTGTCCTTGGCATCCACCAGTCTCTAACTTCTCCCTCTTTGGACTGACCCAGTCCCCCTGCCAGCACAGAGCCTCCCTCTCATAATAGCCCCTGTGACCAGGACAGGCTCTAAATGTATCACACAAACATTAAATAACTTCTGAGTGTAAATCCCTTCCCTAAGTATTTGCATTTTAGGCTTTTTAACCTTAATCATAGAAATGGAAAATAGAATTAAAAAGTATTTCCTTCTTAATGGAACTCCATGCCTCAGCAGGCCATGGAGAATTGGAGGGAATTGATTTTAACCTTAACATCATAAATCAATATTTTGAACATGTAAATACAGTCTAGGGAATATTTCTATAACCTTTTCGTGCAGTGGGTGAGAATCAGCAGAAAAGAAATAAAATACTTTGCCCATCCTCACTCCAGGCGTCCCAGTGTCTCCCTGCAGAAGACAAACCCAGCCAAACCGGTTACAGGCTGACTGTTCCTGGGAGCTGAGCGGGGAGCTGCTGTTTGTTGCAGGCCTGGACGCTGAGGCCGCCCTCAACTCCCTGAACCCTGTTGATACCAGAATTTTGCTCTTCAGTAGGTCCTTGGTCCCAGGGATTCGAAGAATGAACTCACGGACCACAGATCAGTGGTAAGATAGGACTTGTATTAGAAGTTAGAAAGGAATACAGAAGAAGTAAAAAGCACCAGAGCTTCTGGAAGGGGGAAGAACTGAGGGACTCCCTCTGGAGTCCCCGGGTGGGCTCTTTCATCTAGGGTCTTAGGTCTAGAGGATTACACATGGCTGACAGTTGGTCTCTTACAGTCTTTGTCCCTGAGAAGAGATTAGGGTGTGTGATTGTACCCCAAGGTGGAACCACCCAAAAAACCATCACAGGCTGCTTTGTCATGATCTTATCAGAGCCCAGAGGGTGTGTCCTGAAAAAGGCAGTCTGCTTGTGCCTGGAAATGGGGGTCTGACTTCTGAGCTCACCTGGGCCTAGAGAATAGGGGGCTCCCTGTCTAGCCCTGAATGATGGAATCCTGTATCACTGTGACGGGTGATCTGCCTCTTGCCTGCTGCTCCCCAAAGACATTGTTGACTGTACTGGGGTGCCGGGGCCCTTGCAACAGGCATATCCCCTGGGCAGGGGCTCAGGAGCCTGAGTTGTAATGAAACACCTGGGTGACTTTCTAGAACCATCTTCCATGCCAGCTCTGACATTTTTCCTGTGTATTTCTTCCTGCCGCTGCCTGTCTCCCAGCACTTTTCAGTTGACTGTAACTTATTCTCACGCTTCCTTTGCCACAGATTTGCAGATATCAGTCATATTTTTCTAATTATTTTGTCTGCTGCTTGCCTGCGCCTTCTTCTGATCTGTGAAAGGAGATGACACCATCTCTTGCATCACAAATATCATAAGCTTTGTGACCTGGGTGCCACAGAAACTAAGACACGAGAAGCATAATAAACAGAGAAAAATAGATATGCTCCCTGAGATCATCCTGGATGCACCGAAGCTCCCCGGAGGGTTTCAGGGCTTCTTCACTACACCCCTGGTTGCTTGTAGGTGAGGGAGACACTGATGTGGGGGTCTCAGCTCTGGGGCTTTTGTTCACACAGATGAGGAGCTGACGTGTAAATGCAGGTGACAATGACGAGAGATTCACTCTGTGAGTGGATAGTGTCCAAAATGAATACTAAGCCTCATTTGTATCAGGAAAGGTTTGTTTTTTAAGCAGTAAATTGTATGTTTGTTTGTGTGAAAGCCATGCTAATTACTGTCATTGATATCTGCTGTTTACAATTTTTGCCTTAATTGCTGTGTAGAACAATACTTATTATGCACAACACAATTATGTGTTATCTTCGTTTTCATTAATCTCTCCCATCATTTAAGGGCAAAGACAAAAGTATCCCATGTTCCTGCACCCTCCAGGCCTATCTGACAGAAGTGCTCCGTATTTCACATTTTCAGTAAACTAATGAATTAGTTAACGTTTAGGTTTTACTCATGTTCTATGGGTGTCTATCCATGTTTACGTGAGTAGCCCCAGGAAATTATGCAGCCTCCCCCACCCCACACCACAGACGCATTTATACCTTCTCTAGCTCTCCTGGTAATGTCAAAAATACAAGATGGATAGCCCAAGCAACATGGCAAGACCCCGTCTCCACAAAAAGATAAAAAATTATCCAGGAGTGGTAGCAGGCACCTGTAGTCCTGCTACTTGGGAGGCTGAGGCAGGAGACTCACCTGAGGTGGAGGTTGCCGTGAGCTACGATGACACTGCCACACTCTAGCCCCAGAAAATAGAGTGAGACCCTGACTCAAAAAAAAAAAAAAAAAAAAAAAACCAGAACAAAAACAAAAAGTAAACAGAAGACGGAGAGCTTTACCTTATATGCAGCCGTTAGAAGGAAACTACGGTGGAGACAGAAGGGAGAGAGGATGAGGGTGGAAGGATGGGAGAGGGGTGGGGTGCATAGATGGTTGCTGTGAAATCATAACTGATAAAGGCTGTGCCATGCCTGTAGCTGCCAACAAACTTAGAGTTTCCCAAGTCCACGCCACACATCTTGCACAACCACAGCTGTGAATACTCCGTTCATCACAGCTAGATTCTTCTCCTTCCTTAAGTTAGAATCAGAGACGGTGTCCTGTCCGTGTCTCCAGCTGGAAAGGAGTAACGGCAGGAAAGGGATGCACCAGACACAGACACAGGCAAATCAGGAACAAAAACTTCCCACAGATTCCGATCCATCCCTGTAAAGGAGACCTATTCAGCCATTGGGTGTCCTGTGAACTGATCGTAACTTACATTTCAGAAATTCAAATAATGTACTTGCTCATTTTCCACAGACACTAATTAATGTAAAACTTGAACCTCATGTTTTCCATGTTCCCCTTTATCCCTGAACACCACCCTCCTCTTAAAACACTTGTAACCTGATGACCAAGAGGCATTGATTTCGCCCCTCAATCTATTCACTTTCTGACAACCCGCCGGTTTCCTTATTTTTACACCTTCTGTGAGTCATGGCCCTGAGGTTTTATGTTTACTGATTGGAGGATTAACTCTGTTTATGACTGCTCAGGATTCAGAGAGGCTGCCCAGATGACGTGGCTTTCTGCCCATAACTTTAATAAACAAATGAATGAATGGGACGATGTTTTGACCCTCTCTTTCTCAGAGCAAATTTACTTTAGCGACTTTAGCAACCATAATGAAATTCTATCCTCACGCCATATCCCTGTAGAGCTCACAGACAGCAATATTTTTAAAATATGATGGGTTGGGCCACATCTATGGTGCATATTTTTATCTACAATAAAAATAAAATAAAATAAAATATAATTACTTAACATTTTACTTCTAGAGTTTATTAGAAAGAAACTTCTACTAAGTGGAGTGTTTTTTCTAATGAAGCAATTTTAGTTGCTGTTCATGAATGTTTTAAACTTATTTACAGTGTACAAAACAATATTAACGTACAATTTCATTCAGATAGGCACAAAAAAAACTCAGTCTTTCCAGAATGGAGAATATGGTTGCTTTTCTCAAAAAAATTAAAAAATTAAAAAAATGTAAAAATGCAGAAGTTGGAAGCCAAACTATACATATTGTAAATATATATTACATTCATTAGTAGATAGAAACTAAGTGTGTGTGTATTTGGATATATATAATATACACATATGCATATTTGCATATACATATTATATACATATATAATACGGATATAGAATGCTAGAAAGTATTAGAATTGGGATTAATCCATGATTCAGTCCCAAGATTAGAATGTAAATTTCCAGCATAAGGTAAGGGTTTTTTAATCATAGGTAGAACCTATGCCTAAAAGTAACATTGGAATAATATAAAAAAATGACAAAACTGATAAGAACACTATTCACAAATAAGAACTTGTTTTTAGGTTTCTAATATTTTTCTTTTAGACATGGAATCATATTATAATTCAATTTTGCATCCTCATTTTTTACTGACATTAAATTAGATGTTTTAGGGCCTAATAGGACTACTCAAAAAGTACATGAAAAATGCACATCATAAAAAAACTATGCCTACTTTTTTTTTCACCGAAATATACTCAAAAAACTCATATTAACTTGCAATAAGATGTCTGAACAGGGTCTAGTTAGAGGTATCAGGAAACATAAGACATTAGATTGAAAAGAGCCCTATCAGAGCAGCAGGCTTTCTGCGGAACCGGAAGCAAGAAGTAACGTCAAATTTATGGTGACGCTTGGGGGAGGCCGAGCGGAGAGGATGATGAAACCACTGGTGTTTCATAAATAAAAAGATTATAGAGACCATGTCCCAGAGAAATCCGCAGTTCACAAGTGGTCAACGCCTTGTAGGAAGGGCTGAGACAGTTGAAGACGGTCACAGGTGCAGACTGTCCCCAATAGTTTGAGAGGGAGAAGGGAGCATAATCTTGAAACAGTTTGAAGAAGGGAGCATAATCTTGAAACAGTCGCCAACACCAGAGACATCTCAGCTGGTTCAGCTTACACAACTCTGACTGGGAAGTTAAAGTGTGGCAAGTTTGCCACTTGACAAGGGTCAAAACTGTTGCCGCCAGATCAGTTAGATGCTAAATTAGATGTTAAATTTATGTAGTTTTAGTAAGAAGTGCTTAATTATAATTAAGTTTATTTCTAAATATTTGGCAGACAGAAACAGAACTTTCAATGGAAACGCTGCAGTGGGACCAAGATCCTGAAGCATTTCTTTGAAGAATTACAAGATAGAAAACATGGCTTTACCAGTGTATCCTGGAGACAAAGCATGAACGAAGCAACAGCTACCAAGAGGTGGACGTGGTCCAGCCAGAAGAACAAAGGTCACGACCACATTTGCTGGGGATGCTCAAGGTGGTTTTTTTTGTTAACTTCCTGGAGAGCCAGAGAATGATGACATCTGCTTGTTGTGAGAGTATTTTAACAAAGTTGGCTACAGCTTTTGAAGGAAAGTGCCTGGGAAAGCAACACCTGTGAGTCCTTCTGCCCCTTCCTCTCATCAAACGCAGGCAGTTTTGTGACAGTTGCATGGAACGTCATTAGCATATACCTTACAGTCTTGATACCACTTCTTCCAACTTCTGTTTCCTAATCTTTATAAGTCTCTAAAGGGGACCCATTTATTCTTCAGTTAATAATGTAAAAAGGAGTGTATGTACCTGGTTAAATTCTTGAAACCCTCATTTCTTTAGGGATGTTCCAAATGTTTTGTGTAAGAATTTTGCCTCATGCCTGCGTTGTCTTCTTTTTGGCACTTTGTTGGAATAGAATATTGTTAGTTTAAATGTTACAGAATAAATGTCCATTTCTTCTGTGACTTTTGGGATAAGTTCATGGGAGTTCAGCAAATAACACCAAAGACACATTTTTCAATGATCGACAAAATAACCAAAACAGATTTTCCCATATATGCCATAAATAAATAACGTCTGATCCTTGGGAAGTTCCCTCATTCAAGTTTATATTATACATAAATTAAATTCTGAGTCACTGACTGAATTTAGCATTTTCTTTTTTACTATATACTCCTTTCATGAAAAAAAAAAGACCTTGATTTTATGTCATTTTGTAATCATATGTTTAGAAATTATTTTTACTTAAAATTTGATATTAATGAATCTTTCTTATTTGGGGGTAATTATTTAAGAAATTTTCCTAGAAATATGCACGTGTTCGCCTAACCATAATACGCCAAGGAGCATTCATCTGGGTATGTAATTTACCACACAATAATCAGCCACTGTATCTCTAAAGTCTAGATTGGTGTGCACGTTATGGAGACTTAGTATTACGAGAAGTCTGAAATTGGTACATTTTGTTTAGGGTTTCCATAATGCCATCCCATTTGGGCTTCTAAATATTTTATCATTAAAATTCTAAGGAAAGAGCTGAGGACGGTCTGGATAGAGGATTTATTATCTCTGGGCAAAGTAAGCAACTTCTTCCTTTCCCAATTATAGCCTTAATTTGTTTCTCCAGTTTTGAATTCTGTCTCCTCTGATTATCGCCTCTCCTACTTTTTTTTTTTTTGGGGGGCGGGCAGGGTGGCTTCTTATCTCACAAATATTTGTAACCTTTTTTATTTTATTTTTTCCTTGCAGCTTTTGGCTGGGGCCTGGTTTGAACCCATGGGCCACTTCCGGTATATGGGGCCAGCGCCCTACTCCTTTGAGCTATAGGCACCTCCCCAAATATTTGTAACCTTTAAATTGAATCTCCTCTCTTCCGCCATTGTATTTATAATTTTTTACTGTTGCTTTCATCTCTTCATCTTTTTACACTACATTTTGGGAAGTAACCACCAGTTTGACTTTTGCATATCTGATTGATATATCACTACTATTTTTTTTTAATTTCCTTTGAAGTCTTTTATTTCATCACTTTCTTTGAACCTCTCTTTTCATCTTAACATACTTCTCTTTCACATGCCACAAAATTTGTTTTTCTACATAATTCAAGTAGGAGGTCGTCCTTTTTTTTAATTGATATTATTTTGTTTAGAAGCCATTTTTCAGAGACATGTTCTTTTAGTTTTCTGGGCTATGCAGTTTTTCTCCTAATAATATACTGTTTTTCTAAGCCTTAGACTGTTTTAATTTGTCTCTGTTCATTCATTATGGAGAGGTGAAGTATCTAGTCAAGCTCTGCATTTTCCCAAATGTTATTGGGGGGACACAGTGTCCTTAGCTGCTTTGGAGGGTCTCTTAGTTGTGATACAGAACTGCTGTCAGGTCTAGATGAGAAAGACATAAAAAAATTCCTCAAGGAATTATACCTGGCACATCGTTTGGGGGCTGAGTTAACCAGTGCTTCTATTACAACTGTTGTGTCTTCTAAATTAAAGAGTTCAAAGCTTATTGTGATCTTTGTATCAAGCAAAACATTAAAAAAAAACAACAAACCTTTTCCTAGTAGATGTCCTCTAAGTGCTATTTCTTTTTGTGTGACCTTGCTGCCTCCCCCTCCTCCCACTTCTGCTCCTTGTTATGCGGGCATGAGCATTGAGAGACCCGTTGCTGAGAGCACGGGCATTGGATGTCTGCCCAGAGCAGCATCTTAGGGCCTTCAGAGGCTGGAGGCTAGTTTGCCCAAGAGGGCAATCCCTATATCCTGGATTTAGGAACGCAAAGATGGATAGGTGGCATGATTTCTCCAACTTCTCAGGCATTACCTGGGCTGTGTTATGTCAAGATAGGTTTTCATTGCTCTGTGGTACAAGGGTGTATACCTCAGAAAACCCCCATCCCTAAGACAGAAAGTGTTAACATATGATTTGTTCTTTATTTTAATTTAGAATTCTGTCATTAAAAATGATTTTGTGAATGTCCATAAAATGTTTTCATAAAAAAAATTTCAAGGAGCTATTTTAAGCATAACTGATTTTAACCTGGAAACAAAATATGACTATTACTTTATTTTTTTGAGACAGAGTCTCACTCTGTTGCCCTGGGTAGAGTCCTGTGGCAACACAGCACTTAGCAACTTCAAACTCGTAAGCTCAGGCGATCCCCTGGCTTCATTATTCTGAGTAGCTGGGACTCTAGTGCCACAATGCCCAGCTAGTTTTCCTATTTTTTATAGAGACTGGGTCTTGCTCTTGCTCAGGCTGGTCTTGAACTCCTGAGCTCAGGCAATTCACTCACCTTGGCCTCCCAGAGTGCTGGGATTACAGGTGTGAGGCACCACGATGGGCCTTAATGTAAATTTCAAAAATAGATCATTGCCATTTTATATCATTTACTGCGTTCACAAAATTTGAAACTTTCAACAAAAAGAAATTACCAATATTTCCTGTGAATAATCTGTCAGTTCACAAAAGCCCTTTCAATGTGAATTCTGAGTCCACTGAACGTAACATTTTCAAAGTATGATCTGGACATAACTAACACCTAGGGGGAATTTTCATCTGTGTCTGTGCTGGTTGTGGGAATTAATGTTTGCCTTACTGAAAGCAGCACTATAATCCCCATTAGTTTTGGTGACATTTTTTTTGAAGTAAGGAGGGGGAGTAGGTGGGGTCAGTGTTCCACAGAAGACAAACTGGAACTCACTGACTTAAAAGACATAATGGAATATGTGAGCCATGTGTCAATGATAAAACTATACTTTTTGGAAACAAAGTTTGGCATTACAGGCAGTGCAATGGAAATTAGGCAGAGTCAGAAACATGGAATATTCAGGTCTTTCTTGTCTCCTTGGGTTTAGTAATACAGAGACAAATGTGTGGTTTTTCTCTTTGGGAAGCTCATCTCCTGTGTAGGGACCATCTCTTGAATCATGATAAGCATCCTAATAGGACTCACCTCAGCGTCCTGCCTAGAGAGAGGGCCATGGTCAGAGTCAGTAACCCTAATTGAATAGTCAAGAGTTCACAAGGAAGACAAGCTCAGCAGGTGCTTTTTTACAGTTGAAACAACTGCCTGGGGTAGTGACAGTGGTTGGTAAGGCTAAGGAGAAAGAAAGCTGAAAGGACAGATAGGGCAGCTACATATGCAGCTTTACATACCATGCAAAGGAGATGTCAAGATTTGAAGTGGCCAAAAATCGAAAACAACTCAAATGTCCATTAACAAAGAATAGACAAATTGTGTCATGTGTTTTAAACGGAGATAAAGAAAGAGAGGTGAACGAGCTATAGCCGTGTCAGGGTGGGCAGCTTGTAGCCAGAGGTTTGGCGAAAGAGCAGATCACTGACGTGTCATCCAATACGTCTCCTTTCATTTCATTTCTGCCATTAAAATCATTCTATTAGCCAGGCATGATGGCTCATGCCTATAATTCTAGCACGTTGGGAGGTTGAGGTGGGCTGGCTTGAGGCCATGAGTTTGAAACCAGCCTGAAGAACATAGTGAGACCCCATTTCTACAGAAATAGAAAAATTAACCAGGCATGGTGGTGAACCCACAGTCTCTAGTCCCAGGCACTTGGGAGACTGAACCAAAAGGATTGCTTGATGCCCAGGAATTAGAGGTTGCAGTGAGCTAGAATGATGCCACTGCGGACAAGACCGGACCGGAGACCAAGACCCATTCTCAAAAAATAAATATGTATTGTATTTATTTTTAAATAATAAAAAATGAAATAGAAAATATAAAAACATTCTGTCAAACAATTTTCTGATTAGGAGTCCATACTACGTGGTAAATACACATACAAACACATACAAGCAAGAAAATACTAAACCTAAATTTTAGGAAAATGGTTATCTTTCTAAGAGAGGAAGGAAGGAATTGGAAATCAGCGTTCAGGGACATTTCAAAAGTATTGGCTTTATTCTGTATCTTAGACTAAGCTGTAGTTGGAATTAGTTCTGTTTATATTCTTCACTCTCTACTTATATATTAAAATAATTGCACATCTATGTTGAAAATTTAATAAAAGCAATAAAAATTATCCCTGTCCTAAAATGAATTACCCAAATTAGCCTTGCTATTTCAAGAAAAAATAACATATTGTGAGTCTCTAATTTTAATATAATAGAAAATTAAATTGTTAAAATTTTTCTGATGCTCAGAAAGTTGATCCAAAGGTTCAAAAAAAATTATAAACCATTTTCTTTTTAAACTGGAAATAAAGAAGTGAAGCAAAAATACTCAGGTGTCAAAGACAGGGAGGCTGGATGGCTGAGAACTCTAAAGCTCTTGATTGTATTGTGGGTTCGTAGCTTTGGCCACAGAGGAGACTTCACCTTTCCATTTAACGGACAAAGCAAATGTAAATTTGTTCTCAATCACAATACATCCAATATCAAATTTAGTAAGAGAAAATTGCACTAAGAGCTGAATTTTAGGCTTAACTCTGTGACACTCTCTTTCTTGTATAGAATTGATCAGTTCAAACTGAGAGCTCATAACAGGGAAAATGACACAGTCTGCCTTTGCCTTGTTCTAAATTTTAATGGTGCCAGGGCCTACTCTGACACTAATTTCACAGTCGCTGTGCCCTCTCATTGTGAAGCAGGAGCCTGCATTCTTCCTTCGCTTCCCCGTGAGCAAGGCAGCTGCAGGACCAAGTACGTTCAGTATTAATCATTACAGTTTCCAGATAGCCTTGTGCAAATGAAATAGACTTTCTTCAGATGGAGAAAAGGGATCATTTGGGTAAAATGTAAAAATGTAAAATGTTACCTTGACTTACTCACTTTGGCGAATACTTTCCCTGATAGTGTTGAATCATCTTCCTTTTCCTTTCTTTTCTTTTCTTTCCTCTTTTTCTTTGTACTGTGATGGAAACCGGACTGGGGTTATGTGAATGTGGATAGTCCTTTCCGTGTCCCTAAAGAACGGTCCTAACTTCGTCTGTTGTTAAGTGATGTTTAAAAAATACTTTCAATGTGCTAGGTTGAACCTGAATTGGATTCATGTACTGAAATCTTCATAATGTGTGATTATAATCACACTTAATCACACTCACCTCAACATTGGCATGAAACAGTCACCATTCAGATTTTTCAATATTGTTCCCTCTTAAAAACATATCACCCGATGTGACCTGGCATGTGTTAAATCCCTGGAGACTAAAGAGAACTAAGATCATGTCTTAACTAGAATGGGAACGTACCGCGGCCCTTTGCCCTGGCTCAGCAGAGTGTGCCACCAGAAGCACCACCTCCTGTCTTCTCTCTGGGAAGCAGGGAATTTGGATCATGCATCCAGCATCCCAGATTTTCTAGGGGTAACCTGAAGAATTGAATTCTCTCTTGCCCATCTTGACCTGGCATATGCTAGACCCCTAAGGGTTACTCAGAACAAAGATGACAATGTGAAGCAGTGTTTGGACATTCACTACAAATCCTCTCTTTTGCTCAGCGCTAAGCAAGTGGGGGGGGGAACCCCAGCCCCCATGGGAGAGAAAAGGTTAAACTATATGCCAGATTTTCCAGTTCTTCCAAAGGAATATTACATAGCCACAAAAAAGATTGTGGCTGTGCAGGTGACTAACATTTCTCTCACCTGTCTAGGAAAACTAATGGCATTTTGCATGCACTATAGGCCAGTGGGCCACTAAGCAAAAGGTGGTAGTTTGGATTAGCATGAACACTTCAGAGGCCCCCAGAATCCCTGGCTTGGCTGGTGAGTGAGAGTCTCCTACAAAAGACTAATCCTGGAAGACTGAAGGACGCACAGGCACCATCTCTAAGTCAGGAAAAATGAAAAAACAGGAAAATAAAACTAAGAAAAAGAAACAAGATAAAACTGAAGAAACCATCTCTACTGTAATGGAGATATATTAACCTTCTTGCTAGAGAATTAAAAATATTTGTCATAACAATGCTCAGTGAGCTCAGAAAAACAGGAGATAAATGGTGAAAATTTCAATGAAGAGGTCGAAAATTTTAAGAAAAGCTATAGAGAAATCACAGTGTAGAAAAATACAAAGTCTAAAATGAAAAACTCAAAATACAGATTCCACAGCAACTCTGGCCAAACAGTAGAAAGAATAAGTAAACCCAAAGTAAAGTAATTTAATATTACCTAGTCCTCCTAGTCAGAGGAACAAACAGAAAAAAGAAGTAAAGAAAATGATATGACTTATAGGATACCATTTGAGGACCAATGTAATCATTATGGGAGTCCTAAAATATAATAGAAGAGAGAAAGGACCAAAACCTTATTTAAAGAATAATGGCTACAAACTTCTCAAATATGGGGAAGAAAATGGCATCTAGATCCAAGAAGCCCAAAAGATACTAATAAGATCAATCCAAAGAAGTTCACACAGAGATGCATCATAATTAAATCATCAAAACTTAAACACAAAACACTTGCAAAAGTGAGAATTTTGAAAACAGCAAAAGAAAAGTGTCATGTACAGGGGAACATCCATAAGACTATAAATGGATTTTTTAGCAGAAATGTTAAAAGTCAGATGGAAGTAAATCAAAGTAATTTAAAGAATCTTCTTACCAAAAACAGTATACTTGAAAAACATGTTCTTCAAAAAACAAAAACAAAGAAACACACACAAAAAGAGAAATAATTCAATAAAATTTTAGAGTACATAATACAACAGATACAAAAATCAGTAGCATTTCTGTATGCCAACAGTAAACAACCTGAAAAGGAAACTGAAAGCAATTCCATTTATAATAGCCACAAATAAAATAAGAAAGCAATTCCATTTACAATAGCTACAAATAAAATACTTAGAAATGAATGTAAGCAAAGAAATGAAAGATTCACATAATGAACACTGTAAAACACTGATGAAAGAAATTGAAGAGGACTCAAAAAATGGAAGATAATCCATGCTAATGAATTAAAAAAATAAATATTTTTGAAATGTTCATACTACTCAAATCGGTCTATGGATTCAATACAATCCCCATCAAAATACCAATGATATTCTTCACAGAAATAGTAAAAGTAATCCTAAAACTCATATGGAAACACAGAAGACCCGTAATAGCCAAAGCCATTCTGAGCAAAAAGAACAAAATTGGAGGAGTCACATTATACTACAGAGCTATTGTAACTAAAACAGCATGGTAGTGGCATAAAAATAAACACATAGACCAATGGAACAGAGTATAGAACCTAGAAATAAGTCCACACATCTGTGCTGAACTTAACATTGATGAAGTTACCCAGAACATACAGTGGCGACAAAACAGTCTCATTATATCTTAGTCAGTAGTGGTAGGAAAACTGGATATTATTTGCAGAAGAATGAAACTAGACACATATCTCTTAACATATACAAAAAATCAAATCAAAATAGATCAAAAACTTAAATCTAAGACATGAAACTATGGAACATCTAAAATAAAACATTGAAGAAATGCTTCAGCACATTGGACTGGGCAAAGATTTCTTGCATAATATACTTAAAGTGCTGGCAACCAAAGCAAAATTAGACAGATGAGATCACATCAAGTTAAAATGCTGCTACATAGCAAAGGAAATAATCTACAAAGTGAAATATAGCCCACAGACTGTGAGAAAATATTTTCAAACTACCTGTCAGACAAAGTTTTAATAACTATAACATATAAGGAGCTCCAACAACTCGATAGAAAAAAATCCAAATAAAATAGTGAAATGATATGAATAGACATTTCTCAAAAGAAGGTTTGCAAATTGCCTGCAGGTATATGAAAAAATATTCAACATCATTGGTCATCAAAAAAAATATAAATCAAAACTACAATGAGATTATCATCTCACTTAAGTTAAAAAAGATTTTATCAAAAGGACAGACAATTAAGAAATGCTGGTGAAGATATAGAGAAAGGGGAACTTTTGTACACTGTTGATGGGAATGTAGATTAGTGAAACCCCTATGGAGAACAGTATGGAGATTTCTCAAAAAACTTGAAATTGAGCTACCATTTGACCCAGAAATCCCACTATTGAGTACATATATCCAAAGGAGAGGAATTCAGTATATCAAAAAGATATATTTATTCCCCTGTTTATTATAGCACTAGTCACAAAAGCTAAGACTTATAATTAACCTATCAGTGGATGAGTGGATAAAGAACTGTGAACATACACAATGGGGGGATACTACCTAGCCACAAAAAGATTGAAGTTCTAACATTTGCAACAACATGGATAATACTGGAGGATATTATGTTAAGTGCAATAAACCAAACACAGAAAGAAAAATATCATGTGTTCCCACTCATACGTGAGGGTTAAGTATTAAAAATACTTGGTCTCATGAAGACAGAGAGTGGAATGATGGTTACCAGAGGCTGGATGGGTACCAGGGAGGGTTAATAAAGTGGGGGTGATTAACTGATGTAAAGAGATAGACAGAGTGAACGATATTTGACAGCATCACAAAATGACTACAAGCTGCAGTAAGTTAGGGTATACTTTAAAATAACTAAAAGAGTGGAATTGGAATGTTCCTAAGATGTTCGCCAATTACTCTGATCTGATTAATTCATATTGTATGCCTGAATCAAAGTATCACATGTTCCCTATGAAGATATACAACTTTTAGGTGCCCATAATAATTAAAAATAATTTTAATAATTAAAATAATGAAATTGTCACCTTATGATAGACTGCTACGTTTTTTGTAATGACATTATGACCATGAAGAAAAAACTTGTAATAATACACAAAAGGAAACTAGAAAGGAATACAAGTATATTATTACAATAAAATCAATGAAACACAAAGCAAGACATCAAGAGAGGAAAGGGAGGGAAATAAATACAAGATACACTAAAAACAATCAACAAACTGGCAATAGTAAATCCCTTCCTATCAATAATTACATAGAGTGTAAATGTGTTGATCTCCCCAATCCAAAGTTGTAATTTCTCAATGGATGACAAAATAAGATCAAGTGATACTCTGTTTACAGGCACCTCAATTTTAGATTTTAGATTTAAGTATACACATTGACTGGACATTAAGGGATAGGAAAAGATACACCATGTAAATGGAACCAAAAGCAAATGGGGCTGAGATAGTTATACAAGACATAATAGATTCCAAATTAAGAATTATTATAAGAGACAAAAAAATAATTCTGTGTAATGGTAAAAGGATCAACTCACCAGGAAGATATAACAATTATAAATATATATGCATCCATCAACATAGCACATAAACATGTGAAGCAGACATTGATAGGACAGAAAAGGAAAATAGTAATACAATAATAGAAGGGGACTTAAATACCTTACTTCTAACAATGGATAGAAAACCTATCTAAAAAATACAACAGAAAGGATGGGCTTGAACAATACTACAGAGCAAATAGCTCTAACAAACCTGACAGAATATTCTATCCAACAACAGAACATACATTATTCTGAAGCACACATTTAACATTCTCTGGGATTATTACATGCTAGGTAGCAAAAGAAGTTTCAAAAAATATGATTGAAAATCATACCAAGTATGTTTGCCAACTGAAATCAGTAATAGAAAGAAAACTGAAAAATTAAAAAATGTATGAAAATTAAGCAATACACTTTTCAGCAACCAATGAGTCAAAGAAAAAAACAAAAGAAATATTAGATAATATTTCAAGGCAAATGAAAACACAACATGCCAAAACTTAGGAGATGCAGCAAAAGCTTACTAGGTTTATAGCATCCATTAATGCTTACATCACAAAAGGAAAAGTAATCTCAAATAACTTATCTTTATACCTCAAGGAACTAGAATATAATTTTTCTGCATCAATACAGAAAAAGCATTCAACCAAATTCAAAACCATTTCATGATAAGAACTCTTAGTGTACTAGGAGTAGAAGAACATTACCTCAACATAATAAAGACTATATATGAAAATCCCATGCCTAACATCAAACACTATAGAAAGAACTGAGATGTTTCCTCTGTAAAGCAAAGGCAAGGATACCCACTCTTGCTACTTCTGTTCAACCTAGTAGTGAAAGTCATACATATCATAAAGGAAAAAATCAAATAGTCTCTGTTTGAAAACAGCATTATTTTACATATAGAAAATCCTAAAGATTCCTCCCAAAGTGTGTTATAAAATAGTCTATAAATAGACACATTTGTAGACTATTTTAGTAAAGTTTCAGAATACAAAATTAACATAACAAAAATCATTTGCTTTTCTGTATGCTACCAACAAACTATATGAAAAGGAAATTAGGGGTAAATTAACATTTATAACAACATCAAAAGAAATAACTTAGAAATAAAGGTGAAATACTTGAGCACTAATAACTATAAAACATGAATGAAAGAAATTAAAGAAGATACAAAAAAATACATAATCATATTATAGAATAGAAAGGCTTTTAATAAAATGTCCATACTAAAAAAATAAAATAAAATGATCATACTACTCAATATGGCAATCTATAGCAATTCCTATCAAAATCCCAGTGGCTTGTTTTACAGAAAAGTCAAAAATTCTAAAGAGACAAAAAAAGAATACTGTGTAATGGTAAAAGGATCAATTCACCAGGAAGATACAACAATTATAAATATGTATGCATCCATCAACATAGCACATAAACATGTGAAGCAGACATTAATAGGACAGGAAAGGGAAATAGTAATACAGTAATAGAAGAGGACTTAAATACCCACTTCCAACAATAGCTAGAAAAAGACATGAATTCTAAAATTCATGTGTAAGCATAAAAAACATTAAATAACCAAAACAATCTTAAGAAAGGAGAACAAAGCTGAAGACATCATACTCCTGATTTCAAAATATGTTACAAAGCCACAGTAATTAAAACAGTAAGGTATGGACATTAAAGTAGACATACAAACAAATAGAACAAAGTAGAGAGCTCAAAAATAAACCCAGGTGTCTATATAGTTGACTGATCTTCAAGGAGGATGCCAGATAACACAGTGTGGAAAGATCGTCTCTTCAACAAATGGGAGATGGGAGAACTGAGTATGTACGTGGGAAAGAATGAAATTGAACTTTCTTTCACTTCATATGCACAAATCAATAGGAAATGGGTTAAAGACTCAAATGTAAGACCTGAAACTGCGTAACTCCCCTAGAAAAAAATACAGGGGAAAGTTTTATGACATTGGTCTTGGTAACGATTTCATAGATAGGACACCTAATGTATAAGCAACAAAAAATAGACAAATGGAGCCACATCAAAGTAAAACCTTTCTGCAGAGCAAAGGGAACAAACAAATAAAAAGACTACAGAATGGGAGAATAAAAGGAACTCCTGCTCACAATAGCAAAAATATGAACCCAACTAAAATATGGGCAGAGGAGTTGAATAGACATATCTCCAAAGATGATGCACAAGTGGCCAGCAGATATACGGAAAGATACTCAACATTAATCATTCAGGAATTTCAAATCAAAATCACTATGATGTATCACATCACACCTGTTAGGACAGTTATTAAAAAAACAAAAGACAATATGTTGGCAATAATGTGCAGAAATTTGAATCCTTATACACGGTTGGTGGAAATGTTGCAGCCTTTGAAAACAGTATGAAGGTACCTCAAAAAATTAAAGACAGTACTTTGATTTAGCAACCCCACTTCTAAATATTTATCCAAAATAATTTAAATTAGCACGTGAAAGAAATATTGTCACTTCCTGACTATTCACAAGAATGAGATGTGTAAACAACGTTCACCAGTGCTTGAACAGGCAAAGAACATGTGGTAGATACATACAAGAATATGTTATTCCACCTTAAGAAGAAAATCCTGCAATGTGTGACAATATGAACCTTGAAGACATTATACAAAGTAAAATAAGCCAGTCACAGAAAGATAAATACTGCATAATTCCACTTATATGAGGTATCTAAAATAGTCAAACTTACAGAAGCAGAAAGCACAGTTGTAGTTACCAGGGAAGGCCAAATGGGGGATTGCTAATCAGCAGGAATAAAGTTTCAGTTATGCAAGATGAGTAAATCCTAAGGTCTGCTGGAGGGTATGTGGCTACAGTGAACCTGAAGAGGTGACTGTCGCAAGCACCGAGTGAGAGGTTAGCAAAGGGACTGGCCTGTGTCTCACGTGAGAAACCCAGGCTCGTGGAAATCAGCTGAAAATCTTTTCATTGTTTTCTCTCTGTTTTCTTCCTGAAATGCTGATCAATTCTTAAGGATATGTATAGATCTCACATATGTGCATGTATAATTAGAAATGTGAAATAAGTAGTGCTCACAATTAATTTCTGAGTAATCATCAATTCACACAGATGGAGGAGTCAGGCTGCTGACAGTTCAACACCAGGTCTCACGGGTGACTTTAATATTTAACTCAACTCTCACGTGACATTTTCAGTTCCACTGACTTCTCCAGATAAACAAAACCTAAAATGCAAAAGCCTTTGCTGAGAGCTTGGAGACTTATCCTGCTGGGTGCAGTTACTAAAGGATTTCTTGAGCAGGGATACAAATTAAATCTCCTTCTCAAGTTACGTCTGGGATGAAATTCCACGTTACTTGGTACAAGGTGCTTCTCATGCTGTGCTTGCTCACATACTTTAACCAGGTCTTTAGGGTCCCAGGGAAGGAGGCAGCTATCATTTCCCTCATTTATCAAATGAGACTCAGTCATTAAATGACTTGTGCTGTTACATCTGCCAAATATGTATGAAGCATCTATAGGATGAGTAATTCAAAACTTCTGAGTTAAATATAGTCCCAGAGAGCACCGAGAACTTACCACTATCCAGAGACATGTGATCGTTATGCAAGTAACTCTTTTTTATTTTATTTTATTAATTTTTTTTTTTTTTTTTGGCAGTTTTTGGCTGGGGCTGGGTTTGAACCTGCCACCTCAGGTACATGGGGCCAGTGCCCTACTCCTTGAGCCACAGGTGCTGCCCACAAATAACTCTTTTTATTAGATGGTGAACCAAGGGGTAACTTCTGTGAGAAGTATAAACATGCCATAACGTTCATAAGGAAAGGGAAATTTGAGCATGAGGGTTGGAATCAAAAAATTACCTTGAATAAGAATTTTACATCTCTGAGCCTTGGTTTCTTGATTCATGAAGTCAAGTTGCATTGGGCTTGTCCATCTTCCCTTTGTTTGCAATTTGCTGCTACCACTCACTCTATGACCTTTGCCATGTTACTGAAACTTTCTATACTTGGTTTTCTTTCTCTCTAATTAGGACTAATAGTATCACCTCTGAGGTGTCTTGTGGATATTAATGGATAAAGCCTCATGGTTTCTGTTGCCTGGTAAATGCTCAGTGTGTTAGCTGCCATCATTATTATAGCGCTAATAATAGACGGTTGGAAACTCAAAAAAGATGTGATTGGCAGCACGACACTGAATAGGTTGGAACAGTGGGTAGAATTATGACTGGCAGAGAGAAAAAAAAAAGGCACAACTTGAAATGCAGAGTGTGCTAAAGAGCACCACGTTCTTTTCTCTACGATCACAGGCTATTGACAGGCTAATGGACATTAAGTTGGAAAAAAAGATGAAGGTCTTTGAACGGTAGCTTAGAAGTGTATCGTTAATTTGGTAGGCACGTGGAGACCTCTGGTGCATTCTCAGTGACAGTTGATACTATCAGACTTTTAGACATTTGTCAATCTTATTGGTGTAAAATTGCATATCATAGTTTAAATTGGCTTTTCTTCATTACCAATGAGATTAAGAATCTTTTTAATGTATTGATTGCTAGTTTCCATAAAATGTACCATGGTTTCTTCGTGTACATAAAGGCCTAAAAAACATATTTATTGAGTGAAGAGCAAATAAATTTATAGTAGAAATGAAGGAAGATACAGACAAGAAAACCACTTTCGTTGTGCATGTAGAGGGACAGTGTGCACACTGCCACGGTGTGGTTTCCATGATGACCCTCTCAGACCAATGGACATGAGTCATGAAAGATCCTTCTGCAAGGCATTCTTTTAGGGGAGTGCATTTAATCACGCTACGCAGGCAACCTCTTGACTAGAGGTGAAACTTTGGGCGTTTGCAGAAATAAGCATTATAACCCAGAGACCAAGAATCACATGTGACTGAACGGGGAGATAATTACAAACCAGCTGGTTCTGCAGGAGCTGACCCCAGGCTAGCAGAGGCCGCCTTACAAACAGATCCCTCTGAGTGTCCTTCCTCCGTGTCTGTCATCAGGAGACAGTGCAGACTGACTACAAGTGCCCCAGATGATAGGAGCTGCTTTTTCAAATGAAGGTTTTATTTTTATCCGGGCATGGTGAAGCCAGCAGATTCAGAGACTGCTGCCATTGAAGATATGGTCTGTTATAGTCACAGGTCCAAAGAGAAGGGGGCACACTGTAGTGCTGGTGGCCTCGGGCATTGGAGTTGGTCAGGAGGTCCAGAGAAGGAGGAATGGTAGGCAGAAGATGTCGCTGTGCTCTCTGTACTGTCTCTGGGAAGTAGCACTGAGGCAGGTGAGCAGGGCTGGGACTGGCTGGTCTGAACAATCTTGGCAGACTCCCTGGTGCTTTAAAATATAATCTAAACTAGGCTTTGAACTAGTTGTTTGACCTACTTTTTTTTCAAGTACCTGGATGTTAGCGTCAAAAACAAATGGTGTGTAATGTCTCAACATTGGTAATGATGAGAAGAAATAGATGCCCTCTCTGGGATCCAAAAGCAGGATGACCATGGGTGAAAATTACAGCAGGTCAGGACTGGCCCTGGATATGGAAATTACTGCACCAGTGGAAATCTCTACAATGTGACAGGTGTCACGTTACGCCGTCACAGAGGGCGCCCCTCTCCTGCACGACACTGGTCCAGAGTGTTCTTACTCTGGCTAGAGCTTTAACTAGTAACTTCTAGGACCCCAAGAGAGCTAAGACGTTAAGCTTCCTAAACAATTTCATGTTCAAAAAGCCCTTAAAAATGAGAATGGCTGAAAATAGAATTTGCTTGAATTCTGAATGTTAAATGACCAAGAATGAAAATCAAATTTGGCACAAGATGCTACCAATGAATTCCTGGGGTATAGAAAAAAACATGGGAATTTTATCCTTCCCCCTCCAAAAAATTTGAATGATTGGATGATCCTGGGAAGATGTTCTGAAGTTCAATATTGGCAAAGCCAAGTCAGTTTAATTCCCATCAAATGAACATTTCAGAGTTAGAATTATATCTGAGATTTAAATGAAAGCTAATGCTTCTATAAAAATTTTACTGAAAAGTGCCCTCATCTCACTCCTTCCATCCACTAGACTCTTCTCTTCCACAAGTATGATTAACTGATTGAAAGGAAAGGATGGTGTGTTAGGAGATTTTAAATTATTAAGTATGTACAGCCATAGCCTTGTTTATATAAAACCCAAAGCAAGAAATCTTAAACTGTAACAACATGTTTTAATGATCCTAAGGATATTTGCCAACCTAACATCTTCACTTCATATCACATTCTTCTTTTTAAGGATTAATCTCATTTAAAAAGTTTATCTTCCTCCACAGACAGCCACATCTCATATTCATAGTGAAAATGGCATTGTTTCTTTGGAATATATTTTATTAGTCTAGTGTTTCTCAAATGTTTCCATCATGCATAGCAACCTCTTAGCTTAATGCTAGAGGAAAAAGATTGTTTTAACCATCACCATGTTTCTTCAGAATAGGCAGTCTGTGCCCATGGCCTCTGACAGTCCCTTACGTCCACCTGTCACCATGATGCTCCGTGTTGCTGGGCAGAATACCTGATCCATGGTAGGGGACCAACAGATACTCAGTATATGTTGAATGGCCACAAGTTTTGTCTCATGTGGCAGTGCTCAAAGGTCAAAGGGGGAAGAATTTAAACTCAAAAAAGATACGGAAGTTTAGTGACTCATTTATTTTGCTGTTCGTAATCACTATTCGATTCCCTGGCAGTAATGGTGCCACCTCGTCAGAATAGATCTGCCAAGGGGCAGCAGGGCTGATGGAGGCTTGCGTCTGGCTCCTGAATCTGCAGCAAATCTCAGAAGACGGACCCCGGTGCCCGGGAAGACAGTCTAGAACCTGGGAACCCTCCCTCCCAGCAGAACTCCCTTTACCTCTCAGGTTAAGGTAAGTGAAGAAATGATCAGACTGTCTTAAATAAGATCTTTTTCCCCCCTGTGTTGCCTCCATAGTCGTCCTGGAAGTCTGACCTGTGGGTGTCAGTCTCTCCAGCTTTGCTCCGAAGCGAGCTTCCTGATCATACGTGTAGGAATACAGGGAGTATTCACTTTCCAGCTTCTTTAGTTTTCATCTGCTTTCAGCGTCACAATAACCACACTACACAGTGAGGAGGGAGACGCGATCAAGACCGATAAAGGGCTTCATTGTAAACTCGGAGATGTTTATCCTCAAATTCCTCAAACTGTCATTGCCTTGCTGGCTCTGGGCATCTTGGGACATCATACTGAGAAATACTGGTGAAGCCTGGATTTCAGGGTGATGCTATGGTTTTGGGGGGGTCTCCGCTCAGTGACCGTAATCAATGGACATGCACCTGCTGAAATCACAAGATTGTAAATATCCGACAGGAGAGTGTGAAGGGAAAATGTTCTAACTAAAGTATAGTAAGTTATCACAGGGTCGGTTTTGCTTATTTGAAAAATAAATGGAGAAGTCTTTTTTTTCCCTTTTTTTTTTTTTAATTAAATCATAGCTGTGTACATTGATATGATCATGGGGCATCATACACTAGTTTCACAGACCGGCTGACACATTTACATCACACTGGTTAACATAGCTTTCCTGGCAATTTTACAGTTATTGTGTTAAGACATTTACATTCCACATTTACTAAGTTTCACATATACCATTGTAAGATGCACCACAAGTGTATTCTCACCAATTTTTTTTTTTTTTTTTTTTTTACATCGATATCCAAGCTTTTCCTCATCCATCCAACTTGAATCCATGGGTTGAAGGAATCTCTTTATAGGATATTATTATAAACTGGTGATGTGTTTAACAGTGAAGCAATTGTCAGATAAGGTGGCAAAGAACAATATTATGCATTTTAAACTTAATATGGTAAAACTTCCTCATATTCCTTAACATCCTTTAGGAGGGTCCAGAATCAGAGCTCCTCTGTGGGGTGTTAAATGCTTGATGATAAACAACCTTGCGAGTGATGCTCTTGGGTCAAAGTTTTAGCCAGGGAGAAGTGATGGAAAAACTGTGTGTTGGAGAGAGCCAGGGCTGTTTAGGTCTTGGCCACCACTTTTATACAGAAAAAAAAAAAAAAAAATCAAATAACTTGAAATTACTCATTTTGGCTGACTCTCCTACCACCTCACATACCCTCCAAGCTCCCAAATTCACTTTCTGGGAGATGGACACAGGCTGATTCCCTTTGAAAGAAAGAAGAGATGGCTACATCTGTCTTGCAGATGGAATAAAAAGAGGTTCTGAGATTTTTGGAAATAGCTGATACTCCATTAATACCTCCTTGAGGGAAATCTTTCAAAATAGGAATAAGAGAAGGAAGAAACATTATAATACCTTAGTTACGCTAAGTGGCTCTAGGTCTGTAAAATCATCTTTACTATTTGCATAGATTCTGGTGAAGCAGTACCTATTCCCAGAAAAATTAGTGCTCATTTTTCCTAAATAAAATAATCAAAATTATATACTTTAGGTTGGTATGAACATAAATCAATATACAGTAGAACCTTTGTAAGTTGACCACCCAAGGCACTGTAACAAACTGCTCAATGTACAGAGGTGGTCAACATAAGGAGCTAGGGCTACTGTACTCATATGTACACGTGGTGCATGTCTGGTCCATGAAGATCAGGCCAACTTAAGGAGGTGGTAAGGGTAGGGAGGTGGTCTGTGATCGAGGATCTACTATATTTGTCTTCACTATATTACCATGCATAATAAGAAATGGAACTACAATACCAGAGTGATTCCATCAACTAGCTCATCAATTATTCCTTTGTTTATCTGTTCCCTGCCAGACTCATGCTAGCATGTAAGTATATAGTGGTTAATAAGATGCGCAAGTTCTTTGCCCCACACAGCCTAGTAACCTTGGATGAGTTTCCTAAATTCTCTGGACATCTGTAAACAAGGAAGTTAAACCAGATGGTTTTTAATGTGCCTTCAAGCTCAAAATTGAATGCTCCTGATCTCTGCCATTAGTGTGGAAGAGAGGTGAGAACTGTGGTTTCTACACTTTCCTTACTCCTATCCTTCCTTTTCCCTAGAGGGTTAGGATGTAGATGGAGCGATATGAATTAGAACAGTAGAGGAAAACTTTTTGGTCAGTCAGAAAAAAATGCTAGAGAAAGCATGAGAGAAAAAAGGGAGCAAACATCTTAAACCATAGGATTTTAAGCCTGAAAGTTTTTACAGTCAGAAGTGTATTTTGGGGTATGTCCTCCATGCCATTTTCAACCAATGTTAATCCCATCCCCTATTTGTATAACTTGTGCTTGCTTATACTATGATCAAGAGGCTGTGAATAATCTCTAGCACTTCCTGAGCAACTTATTTCAGGCACTGCTGAGGTGTGTTACTTGCATTAATCTTCACAATAATTCATTACATATTAATATTAATCCTCACTACCTCTACTAGAAGGTAGATACTACCAGTATCCTAATCTTCCAGTCACAGAAGTCAGATAGCTTTAGGTTAAGTGGCAGATTTCAGATTTGAAAGCATATGTCTGGCCTCAGCAGCTCATCTGGTTTCTTCCACCCATCTAGCAAACAAACTGTTACTTCCATTGCCATATGATTTTCCTTATTGTTCCCTGGAAAATGTTACTAGTGAATGTTGCTGATGTCATCGCTTTCTGTCACACATTGATGAACGGCCAGTTATGATCTTGCCTTTCTTTCCTTTCCTGCCTTCATAAGAGATAATAAGTTAAATAATGATGATTTTAGTTTGCTCCTGTACGATTTGCCTAGGACCGATGCAACAAATTACCTCCAATGTGATGGCTTAAAACAACTGAAATTTGTTTTTTCTCCTAATTCTAGAGGGTAAGTTAGTTTCTTCTGAAGGCTCTGAGGTGAATCCATCCCATGTCTGTCTCCCAGCTTCCATGTGTAGTGGCTGTCGGGAGCCTTTGGTGCTCCTCAGCTTGGGGACACGTCACCTCAATCACTGGCTCAGTCTTCATGTGGGCTTCTCCCATATGGCTCCGTGTCTCAGAACTCTCTGTCCTTTCCTTATCCTTCAGGTCTTCTTAAATCCAGAATGATCTATCTCATCCTGAGATCTGTAATGTAATTATGCTTACAAAGACTTATTTTTAAATAAAGTGACAGTCACAGATGTTAGAGATTAGTACGTATCTTTTAAGGGGACTGTATTCAAGCCATGATAGGTTTATCATATGAAATAGTTTAATTGTCAAGATAGTCTTTTTATAATATTAATTAATAGCTTTTTAATTCTATTACATTGATTAACTTAATAAATATTGACTGGAAACGTCAACTGTGTATAGGACATAGCAGATAAAAGGACAACCTCCCTATGCTCTTGGAGCTGATGTTATGGTTGGGAGAGGGGGAGAGGAGTAGATACAACAGAAAAGTAACAAATAAATAAACAATGCCATTTCAAGAATGAAAAAGGGTATAAGGAAAATTGAACAGGACAATAGTTTCTCATTCATTGACTTGTGAGTTTGAAGTATCTCCTTAAATATAAGTCATAGCTCTTGATACTATCAATAAATGTATAACTTTAATTTTAAATAAGTTTTATTTTGAGTTTTATATATATAGCATAGAATCATACTTGATTACAAAGTGGTCAAAAGAAGTAACAGATTTCTTTGTCATTATTCATCTAATATGTCAAAAAAAAAAAATATTCGCCAGTGAAAGGAATCACATGCTAGATTCCATGATTTCCCTAGAGATGTGCAAGAAATTAAGTTGGGAAGAAAATAGATTCACCAATCATCAATTCCCCCAACTCTCCAGCAGTACGGCATTATAAGGGCACTACCAAAATTGTCCTCAGGGATCTTTCTCTATAGAAACACAAACTTTTTGGAAAAAATCCAATCTGCGATTGCCAATATTTTACTCATCAATTACAATTGCAAAATTTTCACAAAATATATTGGCAAATGAGCCTAATATGATTTATTAAAATTTATTCTGAGTTAAAGTAGGACGAATATGTTAGTCTATACAATGCACCTATTTAAGGATGACATTATCTTCATGGCTATATGGTCCTTGCCAAGAAGGTCTTTGGTAATGTTTTGTAGAGTACTGTGAAGTTGTTTTGGCATACTTTTTTGGATTTGGGGTTGTTACATGACCATTTTGTTTCTGCTGAAATGATATTTCTTTTTGTACAATTTCCATAATTGGATACCAGCAGTGGGAGTTATTTACTTTAGGTCATGAACTCCCTTTACAATGCTAAGAATTAAAAAGGCACAAACATTCATTTTCACTTGAGGTATGAATTCAAGTAAAAGCCTATTTTACTATGATGAAAGATTTGGCTATAGTAAAGATGAAAACAATCCTTATTTCAGCAAATGCTTCAACTCCACACCTTGCTGATTTGCTGGAGAACTCATTCTTTATCATCTGGGCTAGAAAGAACAAGGCTGAAATTTATCTTTTTGTTAGGAGTTTAGACACCTTCCTCCCCAAAGGTAGTAAGGAAATGATTTTTTGGAAGTCATTTAATAAAAAGTTCTACAAAAACTGTTGCATGAGGCCATACTGTTCCAGTTTACAAATCTGCATTAACAAAAGAAGATAAAAGAAATAATAAGAAATTAAAAAGTAATGGATTATAAAACAGGAGGAATGAAATTACCTTAAACAACTATACTTAAGTATTAGAGTGAGTTTTTTTCTTATATAATTGGTGAATTTTTGATGTTATCCCTTTGTCCTACAATAAAATATTATATCCATAAATTATGTCCCCCAATTGGCAAATCTATCTAGATGTGTTTCTTGCATAACTTTTGTTTCTATTCATTTGGTCTATGAAATCTGTGAGTGTTGGCTGCGTGCCAGCTGTTGCAGTGCATACTTGATGTGGAAATAAACCAAACACATATGACACCCATGCAAGTGGAGTGTCTCTGGAGTTGGGATGGTGGTGTTGCTGAGCACTGGTGTGCTGCCTGATGTACACAGAAGCCAATATTAGGTCACTGGGCTCTGAGAAAAGAAAAGTTTTATTGTGAAGTTAGCAGACAAGGAGATAAGAGGCATGGCTCAAATCTGTCTCACTGTTCTGGGGTTTGGGCAAATTTTATGGGTTTGTATGTGGAAGTACTGGCTGGACAAATGTTGGTTGGAAGGACTTCATCCATGTACGGTGAAGTATGGAGAGGGTCTTATCACTGGAAATCTCTAGACATCCCTTGCTTTGAAAATTTTTGTGGCACTTGTGTTCCAGAGATGTCCAGATCTTTTAGTGCCATGGTGGGGGTGTGTGTGCCAAGACTTTAGTTTTGGTTGTTACTTGAGGTCAAAATTTTCTCTTCTGCACATGTGCTAGCTGCATAACTTGTACCTTCCTATCACTGTGCCTGAAAAATGACTGGATATTCTGTTACCAACAGAGTATGACTAAATAAGACTAGTCTAGTTGCTATAGTAGGAATTAAGTAAGGGTATATATGAATAAATAAATACTTTCATACAGCAGTAAGTGCTATTAACAGAGATGGGAGAAAGTTGTTTTCCCACTCTGTTGCATAGTCCCTTAACACTTTCGACACAGCATGCACAGGTTTTGTTCCCCCTACACATCAGCCAAGTAATTTTCCAGGAGACAACTACTGGGTGTCCTATAGCTTAACACAAATCAAACACTATCTATCTGGAGATAGCATCAGATCTCACAGGTGAAGGGTATGAATGTGCAAGACTTCCAACCACTCTTCACACCACAGATGCTGGTTGTAAGCCCCAGGTTGTGACCTGTAGGCTATAAATCAGGTTCCTATGCCCTTCTCCTCAGGTTTAATTTGATAGAGCAGCTCACAGAATTCAGAATACTTTACTTACATTTACCTATTTATTATAAAGAATATTACAAAGGATACAGATGAGCATCCAGACAACAGAGATGCATAGGGCAAGGTGTGGGAGGGGACATGGGCCTTCTATATGCTTTTGGGGTGTTCCACCCCTCCAGAAATCCCCACACATTCAGGAATCAGGAAGCTCTCTGAACTTTGCTGTTTGGGGTTTTTATGGAGGCTTTATTACATAGGCATTGCTTCTCATGTCATTAGCCACTGGTAATCAACTCAACCTTCATCTCTACAACTCAGAGGCTGGAGGGTGGGGCTGAAAAGTCCCAACTTCTAATAATTATGCCTTTGTCTTTCTGATGACCAGCTTCCTTCCTGAAGCAATTTAGGGGCTGCCAGTCTCCAGTCATCTCATTAGCATGCGAAGACATTCATCACTGCAGAGATTTCCAAGGGTCTTAGAAACTGTATGGCAGGAAGTAATGCAAAGATAAAAATATTTTATATTATTACAGTCATGAACCAATAAATAGGATCAAATTATGTGCATTAACCAAGGGACACCTACTTAAATAAAGTATAAAAGAAATGATTTCCAGAGAAATTTAAGCAAAGACTAGAAGGTTAAGGGCCAACTCAATTTATATGTTAGAAATACAACTAGATTTTTATATTACTAGTTAAGATTGGAGTTAAGAACCTATGAGCTTGGAACTGAAAAGGAATATGCCACGTACAAGGGTGTATGCCTGTAGCTCCAGCTACTCAGGAAGCACAGGCAGAGGATCACTTGAGCCCAGGGGTTTTGTGCTATAGTGCACTCTACCAATTGGTATCTATTCTAAGTCTAGCATTAATGGGATGACCCTCAGGGAGCAGGTTTGCAGGAGATTTCCTAAAGAGAGGGAAACCAGACAGGTCAGAAATGGAGCAGGTCAACATTCCCATGCTAATCAGTAGTGAGATTGTCCCTATGAACAGCCACTGGGCTCCAGGCTGGGTGACATAGTGAGACTTCATCTCTCAAAAAAATGATAGTAATAAAATGATGGTAAATTATGTTGCCTTATGCAGACATACCTTAGAGATATTGCTCACCAGTTTGGTTCTAGACTACCTCAATAAAATGAATTCCATAATTTCTTTTTGCTTTCCAGAGCATATAAAAGTTAGGCTAATGATATACTATAGTCTACTAAAAGCGAAATAGCCATCATATCTACAAACACAGTATAGATACCTTTATTAAAAAACACTTTTTTTTTTTTTTTTTTGCTATAATGATCATCTGAGCCTTCAGTGAGTCACGGTCTTTTTTCTGGTGGAGGGTATTCCCTCAGTGTTGATGGCTGATGACTAATCAGGGAGGCAGTTGCAAAGTGTGGGTTGGCTGTGGCGATTTCTTACAATAAAACAGCAATTAAGTTTGCCATGTCAATTGACTCTATTTGACAGCTTTTTACCCACAGTAGAACTTCTTTCAAAGTTGGAGTCAATCCTCTAAAATCCTGCCACTGCTTTGCCAAATAAATTCATGTAATATTCTGAATGCTTTGAGAGAGAATAAATTCATGTAATATTTGAGAATGCTTTGAGCCATTTCAACAATGTTTACAGAATCTTCCTCAGGAGCTGATTCCATCTCTTCTACTGTGTCTGCACATCCATAAAAAGCAACTCCTCATCTGTTCATGTTTTATCATGAGATTGCAGATATCAATCACATCTTCAGGCTCTAGTTCTACTTCTTTTGCTAATCGTACCACATACACATTTATTTCCTCCACATTTATCTCTACTGAAATTTTGAACCCTTCCAAGTCATCCATGAAGGTTGGAATCAACTTCCTTCAAACTCTTGTTAATGTTGATATTATGACTTCCTTTTATAAATCATGAATGTTCTAAATGACATCTAGAATGGTAAATCTTCTCCAGAAGGTTTTCAATTTACTTTGCCCAGATCTGTTGAAGAATCACTAACTATTGCAGCTATAGCTTTACAAAATGTATTTCTTAAAGAATGAATTGGAAGTCAAAATTACTTCTTGATCCATGAGCTGAAGAACAGATGTTGCATTGGCAGGCATGAAAATGTCATGAATCTCCTTGAACATCTCCACCAGCTCTTAGATGGCCAGGTGCATTGTCTATAATCTGTATTATTTGTAAAGAATTTTTTTCTGTAGTGGGCTTAAAATATTCTGTAAATCGGGCGGCACCTGTGGCTTAAAGGAGTAGCATGCTGGCCCCATATACCGGAGGTGGCAGGTTCAAACCTGCAAAAAAAAAAAAAATATTCTGTAAGTCATGCTATAAACAGATAGAATGTGCTATCATTCAGACTTTGTTGTTCCACTTCTATAGAACAGACAGAGTAGATTTAGTGTAACTCTTAAGGGCCAAGTTAAGGGCCAAGGACTTGGGAATGGTAATGAACATTGGCTTCAAGTCACCAGCTGCATTAATCTCTAATGAGATAATCAGGTTCTCTTTTGAAACTTTGAAGTCAGGCATTGACTTCTCTCTTGCTATGAAAACCCTAGGAGGCATCTCTTCCAATAGAAGCCTGTTTCATTTACATTGAAAATCTGGTTTTAGGGTAGACACCTGTGACAATGATCTGAACTAGGGTCTTTGGGTCACTTGCTGCAGCTTCTACATCAGCAGTTGCTGCTTCACCTTGTAGTTTTTTTGTTATGAAGATTCCTTTTTTCCCAAACCTCTGCACCAACTTCTCTTAGCTTCCAACTTTTCTTCTGTAGCCTGTCACCTCTATTAGCCTTCATAAAATTAAAGAGAGTTAGGGCCTTGCTCTGGATTAAGTTTTGGTTTAAGAGAATGTTGTGGCTGGTTTGATCTTCTATCCAGACCACTAAAACTTTCTCCATATCAGGAAAACAGCTGTTTGGCTTTCTTATCATTAATGTGTTTGCTGGAGTAGCAATTTTAGTTTCCTTCAAGAATGTCTCATTTGTATTTACAACTTGGCTAACTGGTGCAAGAAGCCTAGCTTTTGGCTAGCTGATCTCAGTTTTCAACATGCCTTCCTCACTAAGCTAAATCATTTCTATCATAGCTTTTGATTTAGTCAGAAACATGCAACTCTTCCTTTTGCTTGAACACTTAAAGACCTTCATAGGGTTATTAACTTGTATAATTTCAATATTGTTGTATTGCAGGGAAGAGGGAGGCCAAAGAAGGAGAGAGATAGGGGAACAGCTGATGGTGGAGCACCAGAATGCACAGCATTTATCAACTAAGTTCATTGTCGTATACCTATATGGGCATGGTTTGTGAGCTACGAAACCATTACCATAGAAATATCAAAGGTTACTGATCACAGAGCACCATAACAGATATAATAAGAGTAAAAATGTTTGAATTGGCAAAATGTGACTCAGAGACATGAAATGAGCATATGCTTTTGGAAAAATAGTGCCAACAGACTTGTTGGGTACAAGGTTGCCACAAACCTTCAATTTTTACAGAACACCACTGCATGTTACTTTTCTTTCAGGAATTCTAATAATAATTTTGTAACAGTTAATACATAGCTAAAAATGAAAACAACACTAAAGGCAGTCTTTGACAATGTGATGCTTCCTTCCCTTTTCACCACCTCCAAGATATTATTGACACCCTGCTTCTTAAACATGGTAATTCTATGCATTGTTATAACATTATCCAACATTAATTAAGTGTTAACTATGTGTCATGCCTCACTGTATATTTAAAAATATTTTCTAAATATACATAGCATGTTCATGGGATAGGTCTGTGGCCCCCAACCTCAGGGTAGTAGACCCATACCCCTTGAACAGGATCACTGCCTGAGCTCCACCTCCTGTCCCATCCCCCCACCCATCTGTGGAAAAATTATCTTCCATGAAACTAGAACCTGGTGCCAAAAGAGGTTGGGGGAGCCCTGGAATAGGTGTTCCCATTAGCTTCATTTCCCAGATATGGACAGTGAGGCAAATGGTCATTGTTTAGATTATGGGTATTGAGGCACCAGTGAAGTATCTTACCCAAGATCACAAAATTGGCAATGTGATGACATAGCGATTAACCTCTTTAGCCTGAAACGTCTATTCTCTTTTCTGGTTCCTAATTATGGTATGGAGATCTTATAATTAATGAAGGAAAAAGTCTTCGTGTAACACAAAGCATCTTTCTACAATAACGCAGTCATATTGTATTCGTTTGCTTTATGAGAAACAGACTGGGAAAAATTCCTATAAAAAAGAATGTCATTAGTTTTAAATAAGATGTGTTTATAAGGTGCTAACAAACCCATTTATAACTACTTGAAAAATACCAGTTGTGTCTCTCTTCACAAATTCACTTAAAAAACGATGTGACCTTTCTGGTAGGTGCTCCCAGTAGGAAGAACCTCAGGGTGGAGTCATTTGCTGTAGATGAAATCAAAGGCACATGTAATTATAGACAAAAAGGGTTGGTGGACAGGTCAGAAGATGCTTAGCTCATTGATTTTTAAGTAAGTGCAATAACACTTAAAATATGACTCCAATTAGCTGATTGGTGACAGGAAGTGGATACCCCGAAGCACTCATGTATGTTAAGGATGATGATTTGGCTTCTGGCAGATTTAGTATGAAACTACTTATCAGTTTAATATTATATGCTCCTGATACAGAGTCTAATAATACATAACAGAGGGAAATGTCATATGTTATTTACACAACTTGAAAAATAGGCCCCTAAAATTTTTACCAATAAAGTTTGCATTAGATGCTTTTCTCTTCATAATTTAAAATACTCACCTAATGATAAGAAACCATTTTAACACATTGGAATTTTCTTTTCCTAGTCCCTGGAAAAATTGAGTTCTGCTGTGTCAATGTGGCTAAATCTGCCCTAGGCTACTATTGATGATGGAATTCCTAGAATAAACATGGAAGATGATGAAAGGTAACCTGAACTGAATTTCCCCTGAACTTGAGTGAGGTCAAGAGGTCACTCTGAAATTCTTTCCAACCTGAAAATTCATTTCAGTTGTTGCTGTCACTGTGCCCCATTTATGCATAAAGTGAGAGGAAAATTTGTGCAAAAAATTGACTAGGTTATAAAAGAATTTAAGGACGATAAACATTTGGTGGGAGCATATGAAAGTCTCCGGAAACGGTGGGAGATATGTTATAAACTTAGATACAGCATTGATTTGTCTTAGAGATGTCCACTTTTGTGAGCTCCATTCATAGACACCATCCCTCTAAAAGCAGTATCTGTTGCTTGAAATACCCTGAGGCGAATCTGAAGAAAGTCAAAAGAAAAAAATTCTATAGCTGCATGTTTAGGGAAACTATCTTGAAAGCAGGCACTAGAGGCAATGTTGGCCATTGGAATTCTCTCCCTTTGTTTTCAATTTATTTGAAGCGTGTGTTAACAAAACATTCACAAATGCGAAGATGTGGGAACAACCCAAGTGTCCATCAATTCATGAATGGACTAATAAAATGTGTAAAATGTGGTATATGTGTATCATGGAGTACTTACTACTCAGCCATAATGGTGATCTAGTATCTTTTGTAACATCATGAATGACACTGGAGCCCATTCTTTTAAGTGAAATATTGGATGAATGGAAAAAAAACAACAACCCAAAACATGTACTCAATACTAAATCAGAACTAGTAGATTAACATTTATGTGCACATATGGAAGTAAAACTCATTGGAAATCTAGTACAGGGAGTGGTAGGGTAAACTCACACTTAATATATGCAAC
The DNA here is from genome assembly GCA_963574355.1 of Loris lydekkerianus. Lineage (NCBI taxonomy): Eukaryota > Metazoa > Chordata > Mammalia > Primates > Lorisidae > Loris > Loris lydekkerianus. The sequence goes on along the minus strand of CAUYPK010013274.1, from coordinate 10,661 downwards.
TCACATTATTTTGGGTGAAGGACACCTTATAACATCCAACTTAAAAGGTACAAATGCAAATTATATAACCAAAATACGTGTACTCCTATAATACTATGATATAAAAAAAACAAAAAACCATCAAACATGGTGAAGGGTATGTTAACCAGTTTGTTGAAAGTATTTTAAGTTGTATATAAAACCAGCACATTGTACCACATAATTGCATTAATGTACACAGCTATGATTTAATTTAAAAAAATCCATCACTGGCTCGGTGCCTGTAGCTCAGTGGTTAAGGGCGCCAGCCACATACACTGGAGCTGGGGTTTGAATCCAGTCTGGGCCTGCCAAATATCAATGACAACTACAACCTCCCCCACGACCCCCCCCCCCAAAAAAAAAAATCGGGGCCTTGTGGTGGGCACCAGTAGTCCCAGCAACATGGGCGGCTGAGGCCCGAGAATCGCGTAATCCCCCAAGTTGGAGGTTGCTGTCAGCTGTGACGTCACAGTACTCTACTGAGGGAGACAACTTGAGACTCTGTCTCTAAAAAAAAAAAAAATATCCAGCACCATTTGGAAAAAAATAAAGATATTAGGTTTTGTTGATATCAGTGTTTGTCACATTGCTTAATTTACATTTACATGATATTTCTTATTTATTCATTCTTCATCTATTTGATTATGATGTATTTTCCTCTGCTAGGCTATAAGAACAAGACTTTTCAATTCAGTGTACCAAGGGTCCTAGGAACCATGATTACATACAGTAGGCCCTTAGTAAGGGGAGGAACAAGGTCATTTATCCCCAACACTGCTTGGAGCACCACATGCTTTGTACACAGAAGGTCAACAAGCAATTGTTGGGAAAATTAATAGGTATGATAGCATTTTTGTTACCATCCAAGTTAATATTATTGTGATGATAGCAAAATAATCTCCAACTAGAAATGCATCCTACATGTAATCAAAGCATGCTCACACTTGAGTATAGAGGACAATGCTCCTTTAGATTATAAGCCACTCTGGAATGGAACACAGTGCTTTTCAAGCAGAAGGGAGGAGCATGATTATCAATAAATAATACTAACTCAGCAGCTTCTTTGAACATAAGAGTACCTGAGTGACTAGTCTATAGTGGCAGGCCAGTAAGGCATTCATAAAAAGATAGTATTTAGTCTGAGATCTAAAAGAGAAGAAAGAGACGTTGATGAACATGGCATGGAAGAGTGTTCCCTGTGGGGCACGCAGCTGGTGCGAAGCCCAGTGAGAGCGGGAGGAACATTTGAGAGAAACAGAGAAGTGTTGCCTTGGCTTTTATTACAGTTGCAACTGGAAGCCATTGGGAAGGTTTGAATGAAGCCTGAATTCATGAAATTAAATATGTGTAGTTTTATATATGCATTAAGTATTATGATGTATATTGATTGTACCTGGGATAAGCTACCTAAAGGCAACAACAGTATAACATTTTTTTTTTTTTTTTTTTTAAGCAAGACAGCTTCAGCAGGCATGGCTGGCAGCATCTGTCATAGAGACAGCCTTTTCTTCCACACTCTTTCTTTATTATTTCGTTTGTGGTTGACTGCAGCAATTATCAGCTATCACTTATTTTCTGGCTCAGGTTAAAAAATTCTGTTTCCATAGTTAGGGGTGAAGATAGAAGGAAAACTGGCAAGGGGACAGTTTGGTGTGATCCATCCACTCACAAGTTCATCCCTAACTTTCACTGCCAGATAATATTTGAACACTTTGTGTTTTTTCTTTCTCTCTGGGACTCTTCATAATTTTTATTCTAAAATCCTTGCCACCCTTTATCTCCCGTGGATCCAACTGCTTCTGTAACTTCTGCTAGGAATCTGAGATGTCAACAACAGGCAATATGATGAAACTTTGTTATTTTTTTCCTTTGTTGGGTTTGTTTTTTCTTATTGTCTGTCCACAGAAATAGCTACCTCTATAGGGTTCTCAGCTGGCAGTCTGGCAAAACATTACCTTCTTTTTTGGTAGAGTTGGATAGACTTGTCTGTAACATTTCACTGCCTGGTAAGTGACACAACCTGGTGGTTCCCAGAGTTTCTGTCAACCCTCTGATTTGCTGCCTTATCGCTTTTTAAAGACAAGACTTTAAAAACAAATTAGTTTAAGGTCTATGCGAACAATTTCACAAACGCCTAGTGTAGAGTTTTGCTACTATCTGGAACTCTGGTGTATTTAATAATTTTATTGAAATTCTATTTCTCATCTATGTAATAGGTTCCTTTTATCTTCTAGAAGGAACAGATTTCCATGCTTTTCAGCTTGCTTTGGAAATTCAGCACTTCTCTGGTTTTCCAGCCATAATGCTGGTTTCTGTAACTGTGATCCGACTTTCCTTATTGGAGTCAGTCGATTACTGCTTCAAAGCAATTATGGTAAAGTTGAGAAGTGACCTCAGAAACAAGGTACATAATGAAGATAATTGGTTTTGTGAAGAGAGGAAAAACATTTTAGATAGTGTATGTTTTATGATCTCATGGTTAATAAGTAATTATTTAATGTAAGCAAATCATAATTTTATAAACTACACAGGCGTATTCAATTGTCAGTTATGTTTTACCATTAAGATGGAAAGCACGTCATACTGTCTCTTAAGTCATTTTACTATCTCTAAAGCAGGCATCCTCAAACTTTTTAAACAGGGGGCCAATTCACTGTCCCTCAGACTGTTGGAGGGCCGGACTATAGCTTAAAAAAAAAATTATGAACAAATTCCTATGCACACTGCACATATCTTATTTTGAAGTAAAAAACAAAACGGAAACAAATACAATTCACACCACTTCATGTGGCCCGTGGGCCGCAGTTTGAGGACACCTGCTCTAGAGGAACTAGCACCTGCCTTAGTAAATCCATCCTTGTTTTGCTGATATAACTGGGTTAAAGAGACAAAGAAGGTCACTCATTCAATTGCTTTCTATAAAACAAAGTTTTCTATATCTCAACTATGAGTTTTGCTGATCAGTCTTGCTGACTTATAACAAAATACCACCAACATAAATATGCAGGATCTTGTTTACAATTCTGGCTATCTTTGATCCTGACTGGCCAAGTGCCATGGCAGCTGCCAAGAAGCAAATAAAAGAAAATCTAAACACAACTGTGACTATTCTACTTAAGCTGTGGTAATGCAGTAAAGAAGCAATTATGTTGGTACCTCAAAAATTATAACCACTGCTATGGATTGGATTGTGTACCCTTAAATTCATATGTTGAAGCCCTAATTCCCATTGTCACTGCATTTAGAAATGGGGTGTTTGGGAGGTAATCAAGGCTAAATGAGGTTATGGGGTGGAGCCTAATCCAATAGGTCTCATAAGGAGAGAAAGAGAAAGATTTAGCTCTCTTCCTGCATTTGAGTGCTGAGAAAAGAGCCATGTGAGGACACAGTGATGCAGGACAGGTGGCACCACGACCTGCCACCTTACCCCTGGAGGTGTTGATGCTGTGGTGGCAGGAGGAACCAGCTTGCTGGAAGGGCCGGACACCTGCGGGGGAGACACTGGCGACTTGCTGTCTCCTCCTGATGCACTTCCGGCTGGTCAATTTCATGGACGGGGCCTTGCTGTCTCCTCATGTGAGTTTCCAGGGCCTGAAAGTTCCAGCACCTTGCTGCTGATTGGACAACTGGCTGTAAGTGAGGAAGACCCATGCCCTAAAAGTCAATATGGAATTCCAGCAAAACAACCCCCTGCCACTAAATAACCCCCTGAGCAGAGAGCCTGAAGACAGACCTCAAAGAGGGAGTAGAAGAGCTTGTTCCCCTCCTGGGTTCTTTTTGTCAGGAGCTTTGGTTTTTTGTAAGTTGTAATTTTTGTTTCTGTGAATAAACCCTGTCTTACCACTGAGCCTGTGGTCCGTGGATTCATTCTTCAAATGGCCCAGACCAAGAATCTGAAACACCGATATCAATAGCAAGAAGGAGGATGCTTGCAAACCTACCTGCAGGAGAGACTCACAAGAAACTGACTGTGCTGGACCTTGCTCTGGAACAAACTTCTTCATACTTCTGGATGCTTCTTCATGGCATCCAGAAGTATGAAGAACAAATCTCCGTAGTTTGAGTCACTTAGTCTATGGTATTTTGTTAGGACAACCTGAGTAGACTAATACAACCACTGTTAGAAAGAACCAAGAAAAAAGAAGACATGATTCTTCTAGGGGTGAGGAAAATAGTTGTTACAACTGTTCTTAAAGTTCACCAAGGAGCCCTTTCTTCTGTTCCTTCTTGCAATATGTATGCTAAGTCTGTCCTATGAATAAAGTGTTCATAAAATTTATCATCTAAATAGTATAGTTTTTATATCAATAATCTGGAACTTGGGAGTTTCTGCTTTCCTGTAGGTATTTACGTGTTTAGCTGTTATCTCCTTTTCACTGCTTTCCTTCACTGCCTAACCAGGTTTCCTTTGCTAATTTTCCTTTGATGCCAGATTGATGTTTGTAGAAGCCTTTGATTAGGAGAAGCCTTTGATTTACCCTAATCTTCTGCTACAGTTTAACTGCTCCAAATTTCATTACAATTTCTTCAAAGATATCTGATATAATAGTTTAAGATACAACATTTAGGCCATTTCTTTTTCACAGTCAATGTTAAGGGAAGAAGCGTGATGTTCATTATGTAAATATATTAATAAATGAAATATTTGTATAAAGAATAATTTATAGACTTTCTATTCCCTTTTTCCCTCCATTAATTCTTAGGGAGCATGGGTAGATGATGAGAAGAAAAAATTTCATTTTTTAAACTCAAATGTCCTTGACAATACTTATAAGTAAACTGTGATCTTTATATTCCAGTCTTAAAAGGGAGGGCATTTAAGGACATTTGAGGTTCCTTATGACAAAAGTACCTTTCAAAAAATAATAGCTAACCTCCTCATTTTTTTCTTAAATAATGGAAAATATCCCACTTATTTGGCACATAATTGGGGTTTATTGTTATTATCAATATGTTTGTGAGTTTTATGTTTCTTTTACCTTTAGCAATTCATTTAAAAAATATTTTAGGGCAGAGAATATTGAATGGAAAATGCACTGTCAGAGTTGTGGTTAAGACTTCTGATTGTGGATAAGAGAAGCTAAGTATCCTACTTTGAAAGCCAATATATAATAGAAGCCAGCCACATTTCTACAGGGCTTGTTAAGAGGTGAAAAGCATATACCACCCCCTGCCAACAGGGACTAAGAGGAGAACTGTGAAGGGAAAGGGAATCATCTGCTTTTGGGGGTGTGTTAGGTGAGAGTGACGCTAATTGCTGTAACTAACAATTTCCCATATTTCAGTAGGTTAATTTTATTTTTCACTTATGTAATTAAAACAGTGTGGGTGTTCCTGGTTTAAAGGTTTCCTTCAAGAAGAGATTTTTCCTGTTTGTAACTTTGCCAGTTTTGGCAGATAGCTTCTAGCTGTGTCCTGAGGGTCTTCTCCATTCCAGGGAGCTAGAAGGGAGAGCAGAGAGGACTGCACTGGGGAAGGTCTATAGGCTTTGTGAGTTTGCTAGAGCTGCATGATAAAGTACTTCAGGCTGGGTGGCTGAAACAAAAGAACATTGTTTTATTGGTGTTCTGGAGGATTGGAGTCTGAGACCAAGGTGTAGGCAGGACTGATTTCTCCTGAGGATGCTCTCCTTACGTCTCCTTGTGTATTCAAATTTCTTCTTCTTAGAAACCAGTTAGATTGTATTAGTAGCTACCTTAAACACCTCATTTCAATATTAACCCTTTTAAAGGCTCTGTCTTCAAATACAGTCACATTCGCAGAACTGAGATTGAGGTTTTCAGTGAGTGAATTTGAAGAGGCAGAACTCAGCCATGAAAGGGTGTGCATTACTTACACTCAGTGGGATCTTCAGCTGGAACTCAGTCTTGTGGCCACATACTAATGCAAAGATATGTAGGAAATATAGCTTACCTGTGTGACTGTGAAGAAGACAGTGACATGGGTGTGACTGGGAAGCAGGGCCTTCCGAAGTCTGGAGGCTTTTGTCACCAAGTAGTCATTTCATACGGAATTCGCTTAGCCTGTCTCCATGGATTCGTGTCTATGCTCCCTATGTGATGTGCAGTGTTTTCTCTGTAGCTCAGATGTTGCTTCTTATGTTTTAGTGGCTATCAACTAAAAAGACAAGTGATCTGTTCACCCTCTTCCTTCATATCTAATATATAAGAGTAAAGCAGGTACAGAATAACCACACACACACACAAATGTCCAAAAGAGGAAGAATGAGAGACACACAGCAGTGACTGATAAGCAGTAATGAAAGAGTCCACTCTTCCTGAAGGTCTTGATTACATTCTTCTTCTTCTTTAAGGGAGGACCATACCTGACCACTTTTCTGTGAGGCCCTGGCCATACCCTTGGGAGGTTTCTTGTCTATTTTACTCCATGGCCACATCTCAAATGGGCTTCGAGGTTATGCTCCTTTGGGGTTGTTCAGAATTTGTTTCCCACTTATTACTACTCAGGTAAGTTTGAATACCCATGGGTTGTGGGAGGCTCAAGAGTCAGAGGCATATATGATTTCTTTGGCAATACAGTCCCCTAGATATCTTGTGAATTTATTGACCTTGCTACTAATCAGTTCCATGTGTCAATACAGACACCTAAAATTCTATCCTAAATACAGGTCTGAAATCCTCATTTATCCTTTGGTACCTCTCATCCATGCTTCTCTCTCAGCTTAAGAGAAACTACTTTGAGGCCATATGAAATAGTAGTTTAGGATGGTAACACTAGCCTTAATTCAGTCTCAAAGGCAGCACAAAATTCCTTGTTTATAATGTCTTATAGGGCTTATGTTACTTAAACCTAGCCTCTTACTATTTAGGGTCTAGAATGAGTTGATTTTTCTTCTTCTGGTTCTTCTCCTCCTCTTTCTCTTCCTCATCATTCTCCCCCACCTCCTCCTTTTCTACTTTTCTCCTTCTCTCCTTCTCATTCTCATCTTCCTCCTTCTTCTTTTGAGACAGGATCTCTATCTCTCATCCAGGCAAGAGTGCAAGAATGTCAGCATAGCTCACTGCAACCTCAGAGTCCTGAGCTCAAGTGATTCTTCTACCTTGGTCTTTGTGGTAGCTAGGACTACAGGCATATACCATTATGCCCAGTTAATTTCTCTTCTTCATATTATTTTTGTTTTTAGAGACAGGGTCTTTCCCATTGCACAGGCTTGTCTCAAATTCTTGGCCTCAAATGATCCTCCCATCTTGGCCTCCCAAAATGCTAGGATTAGAAGGTGTGAGACACTGTACTTGGTCAGCTTTGAAAAATTTGTAATAGCTCACATTTCTGAATTTTTTCCTATTCACTTTTATTTACGCTTATGGATTATGCACTTCTTTTTGATGTAATTTTTCTCTATTAATATCTTATTAAAGGCATTGAGTAAAAGCTGAGACACACCCTTATTCTCGCTCTTTCTTCTCCAGAACTACAGGTTCAAGTGCCATTGGCTTACCTTCCAAGAAGGAGATGGTTTTGCCAAAATGGTCTATGCCATTTTGTCATGGCATAGAATGAATTTCTGTCTTTCTAGCTCTGGTATTACTTTTCTTACTGCTTGCTCCCTAATTACACAATGCCTTTGTCTTTGGCAATACTCTACTCTCAATACCAATTTTTATATAATGGTAGATAAGCTATGTAACAGGCAAATATAAAAACTTCAGAGCCTTAAAAGAGTTGAAGTTTATTTCTGCTTATTTAAGAGTTAATGTGGGTCCAGTATGGAGGAAGAGTCTAGGGTCTATGCATTTATTTATGCACCCAAGCTGTTGGAGGCTTTCATCTGTGGTCTTTTTGGACATTGATATCTAATATGAAGCTGGAGAAAGAACTTAGAACATTTTTCTTAGAGACTATATTGTGCTAGGGCTAAAAAAAGAAAATTTTGTTTCTTGTCATTTTGTAGAACTCAGTCTCGTGCCACATGTAAATGCCATCAATTCTGGGAACAGACTTGCAGTGAGCCCAAGAAAAATTGAAAACAGATTTGGTAATCAGCTGGTTGTCTGTGCCACTGTGAAGTAAAGCATTTGTGAGCAAAATGTCTTCCTAAATGAAGGAGAACTCAAGAAGATCACTCTTGAAAACTGGTAGATTCTTTAAGAAAAGGAAACTGAACTTTATTCCCTTAATAGGTAGTATGTAAGCTTCAAACACTTCAGAGCAGAAAGCATGTTGGAAGAGTCCTTGGAAGAAACTTTGGGCACCCAGGAGTGTAGCATGTAGTCTTATTAAGTTTCTCCACTCTCATTTTGGGAAAAATAGGATTTAAGGACTTAACTAGTCTTAACTAGAGATAGACACCTATTTTTTTGAAGACAAGGGGCTCCTAGCATGACTTCAGGAACAAGTGGAATATAGTAGTTCATCTGGGAAAAAAATTAGGATTGTGTGGAGAAACAGAGAGTAGTAAATAGTTCATGTAGGTAGCCACTGAAAAAAGTGTTAAAATGCTCAAGCCATCAAAGTTGTTGGTAGGCATTTATTAAAATTATTAACTGTTGGAGTAAAAAACAAACTCAGTTGTACCTCAAAAGAGGTAGGTCTCTTGAGGAATGGAAGAATTTTAGATGAAAGAAAACACTACCCTGAGGAAAGTGTGCACACCACCTAGTCAGAGAGTCTAATGTTACCAGCTTCTGAGCAAAAGTTTTCTGATTTCTTGGTGTTCATTATGGAAAAAAAAAAAGAAAGAAATTCACAATGTACCATGTAAGTCAACCAAGGAAGGACTTTATTGAAAGCAAAAATAGACTCTCAGGAAAGAGAGTGGGCAGGCTTGAAAAGAGCAGCTTCAAGGGTTGGCTTTTACTGAGAATTGACGAAATAATTCCTAGATTTAGGTCTTCTCCCATTTGTATACTTTATGTGGTTATCTTGGAGCTGTCATCATAATTTCAAGGGTGGAGATATTTTAAAGCTACAACATAAATGATATTATAATTAACCAAAGTTCATGTAAGGTGGCAAAAAAAGCTGACAAGGTGGTTGACTAACACTAATATCAGCAATGTCCTACTTATCAGATAAACCCAAACTCAGCTAGAATGAGGGCAGAAATATCTCCCAACTTCCAACAAGAAGAAAGTCATACAAAGAGACCATGCCTTCTTTCTTCCTTATTCCTGCCCCACACTGGAGGAGCTAAAAGCTCCCCTCCCCCCCACCATCTTTCATGCAGCCAGGGCTTTTGTGTGGGGAGGAGAGAAAATGAATTTTGGATCAAGTTCAAGTTTAAAATTTCAAAATGAGTAAGACTAATATTTTTATTGTTGTTAACAGCTTTATTGAAATGCAAATGACATTCAATAAGTTGTATATATATTTAAAGTTTACAGATTGATACGGTTTGCCATATACATATTACATGTGTATATATCTGATATACAGTATATATACTATATACATCTGAGAAATTATCAGCAAAATTAATGAGAAGATCTGTCACCTGTAAAAATTTTTAAATGTGCTTTTGTGAAATTCTTCTTTCTTTGTTGGTCCTCTTTCTTTCTTTTTTTTTTTTTTTATTGTTGGGGATTCATTGAGGGTACAATAAGCCAGGTTACACTGATTGCAATTGTTAGGTAAAGTCCCTCTTGCAATCATGTCTTGCCCCCAGAGTGTGGCACATACCAAGGCCCCACCCCTCTTCCTCCTTCCCTCTTTCTGCTTTTCCTCCCCCCCCATAAACTTAACTGTCATTAATTGTCCTTATATCAAAATTGAGTACATAGTATTCATGCTTCTCCATTCTTGTGATGCTTTACTAAGAATAATGTCTTCCACTTCCATCCAGGTTAACACAAAGGATGTAAAGTCTCCATTTTTTTTTTTAATAGCGGAATAGTATTCCATGGTATACATATACCATAGCTTGTTAATCCATTCCTGGGTTGGTGGGCATTTAGGCTGTTTCCACATTTTGGTGATTGTAAATTGAGCTGCAATAAACAGTCTAGTACAAGTGTCCTTATGATAAAAAGGATTTTGTTCTTTCTGGGTAGATTCCCAGTAATGGGATTGCAGGATCAAATGGGAGGTCTACCTTGAGTGCTTTGAGGTTTCTCCATACTTCTTTCTGAAAAGGTTGTACTAGTTTGCAGTCACACCAGCAGTGTAAAAAAAATGCCCTGGTCCAGATGGCTTCACACCAGAATTCTGTCAAACCTTCAAGTAAGAGCTTATTCCTGCACTGCAGAAATTATTCCAAAAAATTGAGGAAGAAGAAATCTTCCCCAACACATTCTATGAAGCAAACATCGCCCTGATACCAAAACGAGGAAAAGACCCAACCAAAAAGGAGAATTTCAGCCTCTAGAAGTCATCAAAAAATACAGTAATGTTTTAGGATATAAAATCAATGTCCACAAGCCAGGGAATTTTTTTGTTGGAAGCTTTTTTATTGTTTCTTTAATCTCAGTGCTTGAAATTGGTCTGTTCAGGAGCTCTATTTCTTCCTGGCTAAGTCTAGGGAGAGGATGTGATTCCAAATATTGATCCATTTCCTTCACATTGTCAAATTTCTGGGCCTAGAGTTTCTGGTAGTATTCAGAGATGATCTCTCGTATCTCTGTGGGATCAGTTGTTATTTCCCCTTTATCATTTCTGATTGAGGTTACTAGAGATTTTACTTT
>CAUYPK010013269.1:0-21529 GCA_963574355.1 Loris lydekkerianus | reverse complement strand
AGTGACAGTTTTGATCTCCTCTGGTCCTATATGAATCCTCTTGATTGCCTTCTATTGCCTAATTGTGTTGTCTAAGACTTCTCTTACAATATTAAAAAGCAGTGGACACGGTTGGCATCCTTGCCTGGTTCCTGATCTGAGTGGAAATGATTTCAATTTTACTCCATTCACCATCATATTACCCATGGGTTTGCTATAGATGGCCTCTATCAGTTTAAGAAATGTTCCTTCTATACCTATTTTCTTAAGCATTGTGATGAATAAAGGATGCTGGATATTGTGTAAAGCTTTTTCTGCCTCAGTTGAGAGAATCATATGGTATTTTTAAAAATTTGTTTATGTGATGTATTATACGTATGGATTTATGTGTATTGAACCATCCTTGGGAAACTGGTCATAATATATAATTTGTTTGATGTGTTGTTGGGTTCTTTTTGCTATGTTCTTATTGAATATTTTTTCATCAATAGTCATTAGAGATATTGGTCTATAATTGTCTTTTCTTTGTGGGTTTTTTCCTGGTTTGGGTATCAGGGTGATATTTGTATCATAGAATGTGTTGGGAAATATTCTTCCTTTTTCTATGTTTTGGAAAAGGTTGAGTAATATAGGTACTAGTTCCCCTTTAAAAGTTTGGTAGAATTCTGATGTGAAGCCATCTGTTCCCTGGCTTTTCTCTTTGGGGATATTTCTTATAGTTGATGCTATTTCAAAACTTGTTATAGGCTTTTCAACATTTCCACTTCTTTCTGGCTAAGTCTCGGAGGGTGGCATGTTTCCAAATATTGATCTATTTCCTTCAGATTTTCATATTTCTGAGAGTATAGTTTTAAGTAGTATTCATTAAGGATTTTTTGAATTTCTCAGGAGTCTGTGGTTATTTGGCCTTTATCATTTTTGGTTGGTAAAAGTAGGGATTTTACAATGCTACTTCTGGTTAGGTTAGCCAACGTTTTATCTATCTTACTAACCTTTTCAAAAAACCAACTCTTTGATTGGTTGATCTGTTGTATGATTCTTTTGTTTTCAATTTCATTTAGTTCTGCTCTAATTTTAGTTATTTATTTTCTTGTGTTTGTTTTAGGGTTGGAATGTTCTTACTTTTCTAGTTGCTTGAGATGTCCCATTAAGTTATTGACTGCCTCTCTGTCTGTTCTCTTGAGGAAGGCTTGCAATGCTATAAATTTTCCTCTTAGGACTTCCTTTGCAGTATCCCAAAGGTTCTGATAGTTCATGTCTTCATTATTGTTTTGTTCCAAAAATTTGGCAATTTCCTAATTGATCTTATCTATGACTGAGCTATCAGTCAGCATGAGGTTATTTAGTTTCCATGTTTTTGTATGTGTATGTAAATTTCTGTTGTTACTGAATTCAGCTTTTATTCCATGATGGTCCAAGGAAATAGAAGGAATGATTTCTATTCTTTTAAATTTGCGTAGAGATCTGAAAATAGATCTGCCATTCAATCCGGCAATTCCCCTGCTAGGCATATACCCACAAGACCAAAAATCACACCTTAACAAAGATAATTATACCAGAATGTTTATTGCAGCCCTATTCATAATTGCTAAGTCATGGAAAAAGCCTGAGTGCCCATCGATCCACAAATGGATTAATAAATTGTGGTATATGTACACCATGGAATATTATGCAGCCTTAAAGAAAGATGGAGACTTTACCTCTTTCATGATTACATGGATGGAGTTGGAACATATCCTTCTTAGTAAAGTATCTCAAGAATGGAAGAAAATGTACCGAATGTACTCAGCCTTACTATGAAACTAATTTAGGGCTTTCACATGAAAGCTATAACCCAGTTACAACCTAAGAATAGGGAAAAGGGGGAAGGGAGGGGGTGGTGGGAAAGGTATTGGTGGAATTACACCTACGGGACATCTTACAAGGGTAAGTGTGAAACTCAGCAAAAGTGAAATATAAATGTCATGCCATGGCAACTAGGAAAATGCCAGGAAGGCTATGTTGACTAGTGGGATGAAAATGTGTCAAATGGTCTATGAAGCTAGTGTATGATCCCCCATGATCATATTAATGTATGCAGCTATGATTTAATAAAAAAAAAATAAAAAATAAAATAAAATATAATAAATAAATAAATTTTGACTATATCCTGAAATCTTGCTAAATTTAACTTTTGGTTTTATGAGGTTTTTGTAGGATTTTCTACTTAGATGATTACATTATTCTTACATGCAGTTTTTCGTCTTCCTTTCAAATCCAGATGTCTTTTATTTATTTATTCATTTTTCCTTAAGCAATTGGCTAGAATCTGTAGGGAAAACGTGAATAGGAGCAGACATCCCTGCCTTGTTCTTGAAGGGAAAGCATTTAGTCTTTCAAAATTAGCCATAGTGTTCAGCTATAGATTTATCTTAGATATTCCTTATCCGGTTGAGGAAATCTCATTTTATCTCAAGTTTGCTAAGAATTTTTATTAAGATTAAATCTGAGCTGTTTTCTCAATGATGCATCATAAACTTAAACTGTTTTCTTTTTTTTTTTTTTTAAATTAAATCATACCTGTGGCATTAATGCAATCATGGAGTACAATGTACTGGTTTTATATACAATTTGAAATATTTTCATCAAACTGTTAACATGGCCTTTGCAGCATTTTCTTATTTATTGTGTTAAGACATTTATATTCTACACTTAGTAAATTTCACATGTACCGTTGTAAGATGCACCCCAGGTGTGGTCCCATCAATTACCCTCCTTCCACCTATCCTCCTGCTCCACTCCTTTCCCTCCCCCTTTTCCCCTTCTTCTTGGGCTATAATTGGTTATAGCTTTCATACGAAAGCTATAAATTGGTTTCATAGTAGGGCTGAGTACATTGGAAACTTTTTCTTCCATTCTTGAGATACTTTGCTAAGAAGAATATGTTTCAGCTCCATCCAGGTAAACATGAAAGAGGTAAAGTCTCCATCTTTCTTTAAGACTGCATAATATTCCATGGTATACATGTACCACAATTTGCTAGTCCATTCCTGGGTCAATGGGCACTTGGGCTTCTTCCATGACTTAGCAATTATGAATTGGGCTGCATTAAACATTCTGGTACAAATGTCTTTGTTATAGTGTGATGTTGGCATGGATGTGGAGAAAAAGGAACACTTCTAAACTGTTTTCTTTTGGTGAACAGGAATACCTTTATGGTCTAACCTTGAGAATGCATAAAAATAACATGTTTCTTTCTGCCTTGGTACCTATAAGGACAGTACATATATCTGTCTATAAAAGGCAAATGTAAGATACTTTCTTACAGATGCATCGTTAATAGTTTTTTATCATGTTGATGTTAAAGTTCATCCAATGGTGTTTTTGTATCTATTAAAATAATTGTGATATATATATATATATATATATATATATATATATTTTTTTTTTTTTTTTTTTTTGAGCAAAGTCCCAACACCTGGCTATTTTTGCAGATGGGATCTCACTCTTGCTCAGGCTGGTCTCGAAGTCCTAAGATCCAGCTATCCACCCACCTCAACCTCCCTGAGTGCTAGGATTACATTCATGAGACACCGTTAAATTTTTGATTATTATATGTGGAGGTTTCAATTGATTGAATTTTGAATGTTAAGCCAATCATGCCTGAGAAAAACTACTCAGTGATAAAATATTACCCTTTCTATGCAAAGTTAGAGCCTTTTGCTAAAAATTTGTTAAGACTTTTATAGGTATTCTTCCGGGCATTATTTGTATATAGTTTTCATTTTTTATAACATCTTTCATTTTGGTATAAGAGTAATGCTAGCTTTAGAATTAGATAGTAATTTTTCCCTCCTCTTCAACTTCTTATGTTAAGTTCTATAGAATCGGACTCAGTGATTTCTTGAATACTTTCTAGCATTCACCTCTAAAACTGGGCTCTTTTTTTTTTTTTTTTTTTTTTGGTTTGTAAAAATCTTTTAAGAGTACGTTCAATAATATTAATGATATGTGACTATACAAACATTATATTTTTTCTTTAGTAAGTTTTATTAGTTTGTGTCCTTCAAGGAATTTTTTTATTTCATGTAAATTGTCAAATTGACCCAGAACTTTTCATGTTATCATCATTATGAATTTAATATCTGTCGTTTCTACATTGATACCATATCATTACTCTTGATAGTAACAGTTTGTATATTCTCTTATTTTTTCCTGATCAGTCTGAGTAAAGGCTTAGCAGGGGTGGTGAACAAGTTCGACTACGCGCTCGGAGATCGCTCCTCAGAGGTCCCTCCTCAGAAGCAGCATAACAAAATCCAAACTTGGCAAAGAGCCACAGTATACAAAATAATGATCAGAGGCAAAGAGCTGAAATTCATTTTGGCCGGGAGCCGCATGCGGCTCTAGCCGTGTGTTCGCCACCCCTGGCTTATGGGTTCCTTTAATCTCCTCAAATAAACTTTTAGTTATTCTCAAAAAAGCTTTTAGCATTTTTGATTTTTGTACTTTTATGCTATTTCTTTCATGTTTGTTTTGATTTTTGCAGTTTGTTTTAAGCTCACTCTGAATTTCATCTGTTCTTGTTTTTTATATTTTCCTACCATAGAATATGAGGTTATTAACTTTTAATCTTTTTTTATATTGTACATATTTAGTACTATAAATTTTCCTCCAATTATTGCTCTGCCTGGATTCTACAAGTTTTGATGTGTATCTTGATTTTATTCACTTCAAATCTATTCTAGTTTTTATTTTTATTTCTTATTTGATCCACAATTTATCTAGATATTTGATATTGTGTTTCCAAATCTTTGGGGAGTTTTCTCTGATATCTTTCTATAATGGTTCTCTATGTTAATTTCACCATGGTAATACACTACATGTTCTATGACTTGAATTACTTTAATCATATTGAAAATAAGTCTATGGCCTAGAAAATGACCTATGTTAGTAAATGTTTTATATATATATACAAATGTTTCATGTGCTGCTATGAACTGAACATTTGTATCCCCTCAAAATTTATATGTAAAGCCCAGTTACTAAGGTGGTGCCTTTGGGAGGTGATTATGTCATAAGGGTGAAGCCCTCACAAATGGAATTAGTGTCCTTAAAAAAGAAAATCTATAGTGTTGCATCTTTTATTATGTAAGGACACACCTGGAAGTTGCCATCTGGGACTCAATCAGCAGCCCCTCACTAGGCACAGAATCTGCTGTTGCCTTATTCTTAAACATCGTAAACTCAAAAATTGTGAGGAACAAATTTTTGTTGTTTATAAGCTATCCAGATTATGATACTTCATTACAACAGCCTGAATAGACTTAAGATGGGTATTCTGCTATTACTTGATAGAGTATTTTATAAAAATCAGTTAGGTAAAGTAGATTGACAGTGTTTATGTTTTCTATATACTTATTCTATCAATAATAATTCTATCATGTATTCTATCAATTATTGTAAGAGTGAAGTTCAAATATTCCAGTATAATTGTGAATGTAAAATTTTCTTTTAGTTTTATAAATTTTGCTTCATATATTTTGAAGTTCTGTTATCAAGTCATAAATGTTTATGATTATTACATATTCTTGACAGATTTATTACACATCATGATACAATAATCAGTTATTGTTTGACATAACTGCCCCTATGTCCAGTAATACTGTTGATTCAGAAATCTACTTTGACTGATACTAGCATAGTCACTCCATCTATCTTTTGTTTATTGTTAGCAGGGTGTATGGTTTTGAGGTTGTTTTGGATCTATCTGTGTTTTTGTATTTAAAGTAGGTTTCTTGTAAGTTGCATATCACACAGTCATTCATCACTCAACAATGAGAATATGTTTGAGAAATGGGTCATTAGGGGATTGCACGCTTTTACAAACATCATAGAGTATATTGTCTATGCATTCTGTATACACTTCGGCTCCCTTTCACCTTCTACCACTAGTGGGGCAGTCTGAGTCCCTCACCAGAAGCAGATTCTTCTTGTACAACCTGAAGAAACTGTGAGCCAAATAAATCCCTTTTTAAAGATTTCCCAGCCTCAGGATTTTCTTTATAGTCACAAAAGGAAGTAAGACAGTATTTTCCTCATATTTCTTGTGCTTCTACTGACTATGGCTTTCATCAACTTTGGGAAATAGCCTTTATATTTTCACAATTTTTTCTCCCCACCTTCCCTTTCCTCTTTTTTTTTTTTTTTTGCAAAACTACAATGACACATATATTTGACAGCTTAAATTACCATATAGTTCATTGGTGATCTGTTCATTTCTTATAGCCTTCTTTTCCCTCTGTTTTATTTTAAACAGTTTACTATGTTCAAGCTCATTAGTCCATTTTTCTGCAATGTCTGAACCTCCCTTTATGTCATCCAGACATCCTTTTCATCTCTCACATTGTACTTTCAAATCTAGAATTTTGATTTGAAACTTTTTTATAGCTTTCATACCTCTACTCCACCTGTTTAATCTTTCTTTTAACTTCTTAAACATATGGAGTATATTTATAATAACTGCTTTAATTTTTTCTGCTAAAACTATCATGCATGTTATTGCTGCATCAATTTAAATTCTAGAGCTTTCTCTTCATATCTTACTTCTTCGTGTGCCCTGTCAAATTTTACTGGATCACAGGCATTGTAGATTTTACCTTGTTACCTTGTTAATGGTTGTATTTTTTCACTTCAAAATATTCTTGAACTTTTTTCTGTCTGTAAGTGTTACTTGGAATCCATTTAATCCTTTCAGGTCTTTATCTTTAAGCTTTATAAAATAGACCAGAGGAGTGTTTAATCTTGAGTTAATTTTCTCCACTACTGAGGTAAGAACTTTTCAGTGCTTAGATACTTCATGAAGTATAGTTTTCTACTCATGGTGTTAGAAACATGTTATTAGGAACAATCCTTTGCAATTTGACTCACTCTTCTTTCTGATTCTTTTAGATGATTGTTTTTTCTGAATTGGCTAGCTTTTTAACATGCATATGCAGATCATACTCAGCTGAAAACATAGGGATACCTCATTTGGGCCCTCAGAGCTATTTCTCTCTCCATCTCTTTCTTCCACATTACTCTGCCTTGAAAGGTCTAGTCAACTGTTCTTCCTGATTCGAAGACTGATTCGAAGATCTGTCTTAAATCAAGACTGATTCGAAGATCTGTCTTAAATCAAGGAAATCATCACATTCTGTCTAGGTTCCCTTCCCTGAACTTTGGCCCAGAATAGTTTCTTATTCAGTAATCAGGGTCAATCATAAGATATTCTTTATTTCTTTTTCCTCTCTGAACCATTACTGTACATCAAAAACTGGTGTCAAATATCTCAGAAATCATTGTCCTATGTATACTGTTACTTTCTTTTGTAGTTATTTTGATTAATCCATTTGAAAGAAAAGTGTGTCCTGAACCTGCACCTGGCTATTTCACCATATTATTTCTTTGTTGTTTTCACTGTTAATTTTTTCTAGGGAAATGCTCTTTTTTTCTTGAAAGTACTCATTACTTTGATAGAGGCAAGACTGATGATTTTTTCCAACGGGCACTATTACAAATCTGACTGGACCATTCCATAGTTCTATACAACCACAGAATGAGTGATAAGCTCAGTGAATCTCATGGTCCTCAGCCTACTTTCTCTCACTTTAAGTGGATTTCCTTTGTTGAAACAGAGAAGGACAACCATATTCAGATATACTAAATAGAAGTCCTGATAGAAGCAATGATAATAAGAAAAGAAACTATAAATTTGGAATAAGTGTCTGTTTCAATGAGAAACAAGAAATAGTTCTTTCCAAAATTAATGGTATCTTAGAAAATGTATTTTCTTCCAAGATGTTCCCTTCAATGGACTTTGTACTTATTGTCAATGAGGCATTACCTGTGCTAGGACCAGATTTGACCTTGATGAAGGGACATCTGTCTCTGCTGCTATAACTGTATTGTTTTTGAGTCCATTCGGCATGTTATAGGATAGTTGGAGAAGAAATGATAAATAGTTGCAAAGCATGTACATCTTTAATACAGATATTTAAATTCTCCTCTACACCCTGGTCCAGTATAAGTTGATGGTCCAGCTGCACAGTAGGAAGTGACCAACAGGCAAATGAGTGAAATTCCATCTGTATTTACAGCCTCTCCCCATTGCTCACAACACAAGCTGAGCTCTGCCTCCTGTCAGATAAGTGGCAGCAGTAGATTCTCATAGGAGCATGAACCCTACTGAAAACTGTGTATTCATGTGAGGGCTAATAATGCCTAATGATTTGAGGTGGAGCTAAGACAGTGATACTAATACTGGGAAGTGGCTGCAAATACAGATTATTATCATTAACAGAGAGGTTTGACTGCACAGAGACCATAATGAATCAATTGCTTGCAAACTCATATCTAAACCATCACCCCTCTGCCACCCCATCCATGGAAAATCATCTCCCATGAAACCAGTCCCTGGTACCAAAAAGACTGGAGACCACTACTCTGTATGATCAACTTTGTGTTGTATATTTACATGGAACTCAAAAGTTCTTGCACTGGATTCACATTCTCAAATGACCCAGATATGTTCAATCTTCTCTTTTGGCTTATTTCTCGATTTAGTACTAGTTGATAGAGGTGAGATATATTGTATATCCTGTCTACTTTGTGTGTTTCCCCCACTGTGTCATTCAGGCTGTAATATCACAGTATTACAATTTGTTATATCATGCAGAGTTACCTATAGCTTAGGCTCAAATCATTCTTTTTCGCCTCAGCCAACTGCTCATAAAAAACCTTTCCACTAAGCCACAGGTACAGGTTAGAGACATTGTGCTTAGTATAGGCACACAGTGGCTGTGGCCTACCTACTCATTCCACTTCCAAGATGTCTTCAGAAACTTTTCATTTAGTTTTCATAAACTGGATTATTGATTCTTGATGATGTATTACTGCTGGACATGTCAAAATAATTTACGATACATATTTTATAATTAAAATTGGATTACATGATCATTTGGTGAGCCTATGATCAAATGCCCATAGAGTCCCTTAAGAAAATTGACCATCTAATTTGTTAATAAAATTGAGATAGGAAGGCTAAAATACGACTATACTAGAGAAAGTAGAATATATGGCACCTTTACTATTAGTAAGCCAAGGGTTATTTTTTTTCTAAGGAGAACCATCAGTTGTCAAGAGAGTTATCTTTGGTTGAAAACCCTAAGGGTGATTTGGAATAGGTTAAAATTCAACTTATTGGGAGAATAGAGTAGAAGCTCTTAGGTGAAAGAAGTTGCAAAAATTTCTATTTTTCCTCAGGGCAATTTTAGTAAATTAAATTAAAACTGAACTATAAATAAAAATCCTTTTAGTGCTCTTTTTTTCTACTAAATAGAGGCATATGCTGTTGAAGATTAACCAAGAAATGAGAAGTAGGTCCTATCTCCTGCACCATCGTTTGGCAGGTTGCCTGGGCTTGTCCCAGCTATGTAGTGGTAAAGGGGAATTATTCTTTGATTTCACTTCAGCTAAAACCAAGAAAACACTCTGGTTCCCCAGAATAGCATTTTTTTTTTTCTTACATCAAATAAATATCAGCACCTCTATTGTAAATTAAACAAGTTTCCCCCTGAAGCCTCTCTCTGGAAACTCCCATTTTTAGAAGATAATAGTACCTTCAAAAGCATCAATTTTCATGAAATTTCTTTTCCAATCCAGGCAATCTTTTCTGTGATTTCTTCTTGGCCAAATTGCTTTTAATTACATTCCTGTTTGCATTTAGTCTCATCATTTGAGTAAAATTTAGCATTAATATGATGTGTCTAAGCAAGTTGCATAGTTTTTCCATCTGGATTTTTTTAATATGGAGAAATTTAGATGGCCCATATTTCTTTCTAGCCTCATCTCCATCAATGAATATGTCAAACCTGGTGTCACTATATAAAATAGAATAGTATCCGAACATTCAGAGAGGTTTCTCATGTTAGCTAAAAGTTAAAACATTTAAATCTGGTATTAAAACTAAAAGTACTTCCCAAGTTAATAAAAACTGAGAAAAAGACAATTTTAAAGATATAAAACATGAAATTCATTTGGAATATTCAGTGAAAATTAGTTTGAGTCTTCATAGGGAAAGGTAAAGTATTAGTTATCTGTTGCTGTCTAACCAACTACCAGAAATTTAGCAAACTCAAACAATAACTGTTTATTAGCTCATAGTTCTGTGGGTCAGAAGCATGACCAGACATTGTTGGTTCTCTTTTCAGAGTATTAAAAAGCTAAATAACGATGTGATAGGGCTGATTTCTTGTCTGTAGTCTCTAGAGCTATTATCCACCTTCAAGCTCACCTTGTGTTAGCAGAATTCAGTTCTTTCATTTTCTAAGACTGAGGTCTGTATTTTCTTGCTGGCTTTCAGCCAAGGACCATCCCACTTTCATTCTTTGGCATCCAAGCCCCTTCTTCTTCAGGCCAACAACTGCAGTTTGAATCCTTGTGCTGCTCTAATTTCCTTCGTCTCTGTCCTTCAGACTCCGATTTAGAAGGTCAATGTGATTCAGTTAGGCCTGCATAATCTCCCTATTTTAAGGACAATTGATTTGGTACCTTAATTAAATCTATTAGATCTGCAAAATCCCTTTTGCCATATAATACAACATAATCATAGCAATGATATCTTCCAACCACCATAGGTTTCACCCATACTCAAAGAGAGATTTTGTAAGATCAAGGGTCATTGGAAGTCATTTTAGAATTCTGCCTGCCACAGGGAACATTGTATACATTTCACTGAGACTACTGAATATTTCCCCTGCTTTTTCTCTTTTTTTAGGCAATACTAAAGTGACCACTTACTATAAACCATTATAGATAATACTGGTATTTGCATGGCTATTAAGTACACACAATGATATATTAGTTATTATAGTAGGAGTAAAAATTAAAACTCACAAATATTCATAGCTATGTAGTTACAAAGGTCCTCAGGGATCAATTTTTCTCCTCCACTTTTTCTTATAAAGTGTTTCGATGTTTTTTGAATCATATTGGTTTCAGTCAGTCTCATGGAGAAATAAAGACCTTGACAGCTAAGTAGTTAATGAAGGCCATAGAATTTTCAGCACCTTGTCATTTGCTGCCACCTCCATGCCCTAGGGAATTAGCTGTTTGAAGAAAGGTCCAGGGGCCTGAAATGGTGTTGGAGCTTGCATGTGAAAATGACACCATCTTGACTCAATGCTAAATGTGTTAGAAAGGAGTAAATAGCCAGAAGTAATAGGCCGTTCAAAATAATAACTTTAAAGGAGAAATATATGATAAATGCAATTGTGTTAGCAAAGATGCAAAAATACAGCATTCTCCTACATAAGATTCATTTAAACAATAAGAAGCTAATTTACAGGCAAGTTTGAAATACCTCTACATAAATTTCAAATTTTATTCATGAAAAGTACTCTGCCACCTATCTTTTTAAGTCCTTTTTTTTTTTTTTTTGACAATTTAATGAGAAGGTATTTTGGTCTTTTCAAATCGCATTTCTTATGTGAATCATTTGAACCCACCATTTTATTTCCAAATTCACTTTACTGTGTCATAAGAATCTGATAACAACCTGAAATTCCTCATTTGGCCAAAATGATGTCGGCATTATCATTGTAAGTGCCTCCACAGAAATGAAACCAAACTAAATAATATTTATTACACAGCCTCTTACATGTCTTATGGAAATGCAAATCAACAACGCTCTACAAACCAAGGCAAAGAATTTTACCTTACAGATTGTTAGGCATTTACGAAGCAGCCAAAAATATATTCTCCTGGATTAAAAACATTTTCTCCTTTGCATCAGAAATTAGATTCTTTCAGACCACCTTGAACTCCAGAGAAACTGATCAGTAGCCTGTGGTTGTGGGTGCTTAGTTCTTAATTCAGGAACTATAATATCTACTACTGACTGAGTGCAGATAACCTCCAATTTATTATGATTCAACTTACAAGTTTTTGACTTTACGATGGTACAAAAGCAATATGCATTCAGTAGAAAACTCATTTTGAGTACCCATACAATCATTGTTTTTCACTTTCAGCACAGTAGTCAATAAATTACATGACAGATTTGACACTTTATTATAAAATACGATTTGTGTTGGATGATTTTACCCATCTGTAGGCTAATGTGAGTGTTCTGCACATATTTAAAGTAGGCTAGGCTGAACTGTAATGTTCGATAGGTTAGGTGTATTAAATGTATCTTATACTTATGATATTTTCAATTTGTAATGAGTTTATTGGGATATAAACCCATTGTAAATTGAGGAGTATCTGGTTTATCCGGTGGCAGACACTGCTCAAAGCTTTCTCCTCAAAACTGTAATTGTATTACCATTCTATGTAACAGGTGAAAAATGAAATCAGAAACGTGGCAATTTGCCCAAAGTAGTAAGTGGCAAAGTGGAAACTATTTGAATTCAGAAAGTCCTAAATCCTTCAGTCTAATAACTAATCAGATAGAAAACGTGAAGGCTAAATCACAAAAAGAAAAAATTAATATCAATTCATTTGTCACAATATGACAGAAAGAAAATACCATGAAATATAAGAATTTGTTGACCTAAAGGAGTTACCTAAACCTTACCAAGAGTGAATAGTAAAATAATGGCAATAATCGTGGTCAAATTTCTTATGTGAATCATTTGAACCCACCATTTTATTTCCAAATTCACTTTACTGTGTCATAAGAATCTGATAACAACCTGAAATTCCTCATTTGGCCAAAATGATGTCGGCAAAAAGAAAAAGAAAAAATTCTTTGCCTTGGTTTGTAGAGCGTTGTTGATTTGCATTTCCCTAAGACATGTAAGAGGCTGTGTAATAAATATTATTTAGTTTGGTTTCATTTCTGTGGAGGCACTTACAATGATAATGCCGACATCATTTTGGCTAAATGAGGAATTTCAGGTTGTTATCAGATTCTTATGACACAAAAAGAAAAAATTAATATCAATTCATTTGTCACAATATGTCATCACTCTTTTTTTAGTGAACGTTTTAAGCTTCTGAATCACTATTCACTGTCCATTTGTCCCACTGATTTTTCTTCAAAAACACTTTAGGGTTCGTTTTGTAGCTACTGCTTTGCAAGTACAATCGATTTCGGATCTTAAAACAGGGAATTTTTTTTTTCTGGAGTAATCAATCATACATGAAAATTGTGTTTTGTAGTAGGAATGAGCAATCCAGAAGCAAGGGACACAACAATTTATCCGTACTTTGGAGAAGATTTATGCAAAGAAAACAGCATGAAGAAGGAGTTGAGAAAAATTAAAAACAATAATGTAAATTATGAGTCATCCTACAAGACCGTCCTCCAGATGGTCTTTGGAGTATCTTTAGGGGTAAGGAGGATAATGAAAATATGAATAACATAAGGATACCTCTTGGTAGGTAAAATGTTTACAAAAGTAAAGTCACAATGGAAAGGCTGCAGAGGTAAGGTTTTTAAACCCAGGAAGACAGTTAAACAGAAGCGTAAGAATTAGAAACTTTGAATAGTTTGATCCTACAATAAATTGTTCAAAGTAACTGTCAATATATTAAGAAGACTCAATATGTTTGTTGAATGAATATCAAGTAAATGAATAAATGAATATTCCATGTTCCCCATTTCTATGATGATTTAGTAATTTGACTCTGGTTATTTGGGTAATACTGAATAACTGATTATCTACAAACACTAAAAATGATTATTTGACTTTATGAGTTAGAGTAACATTATTAGTATAAGCCTTTCTTGTTGTTATAGTCTTATTCCACTAGAAAACGTATATGCATCCCTAAAAACTTTGTCTATGAATATGTGTATGTAGATCTTTTAAAGTTTTACATTTTCAATGTAGTTTTTGATTAATTATTGATAACTTACTTGTGTACCATGTAGGAAGCGAAAGAAATGGGAAAAAAAAATTATAAATAGTAAAATGTATTTGTATAACATATCAGTCTAAATTTGCCCTGTAGCTTACATAGTTTAGAGATTGAGAAACCCTGTTTAAGTAGCCTATAGTAACAGTGAGAGTTTGGCCTCTTGTTTCAGTCATAGACTGATGATGACCACGATTATTGCCATTATTTTACTATTCACTCTTGGTAAGGTTTAGGTAACTCCTTTAGGTCAACAAATTCTTATATTTCATGGTAGAAATACAAGCCCTGTCTGCATGACTTTGCTTCTCTATCTGTCTGTGAACATTAGACTGTAGTCACACAGCATATGAGAGCTTTAACAAAGAGGTTGGAATACTAGAGTCTAAGCCATCAGCCATTTACATGGATTTTTGTTTACAAATACAATATTGTTAAGTTTGGTTTATTTCTTAATAAAAACCCACTAGTTGAATATAGTTCGCGCTTTTATGCTACTCAATGAGTGGGCAGAGGTTCATAATAACATTTTCTAGTCCAGTTCCCCCTTCAACCCTCACTACTATCTGAATCTGCAAACTTTTCTGTAAAATTTGAATAATCAAACATCTATGCATGAGTTTGCAGTGTGATTACAATTTCAAATCATTACAAAAGATTAGGACTTTGATTAACAATACAACTGTTCTTACTAATTAAATTCTAGTCCAAAAATGAAATGTGTGATATATAAGATGCAGGACCATTTTTCAGTATGTGCTATGTGCTATAATTTGAAAGAAGGCATAGATCACTATGTCATAGTGGAATCTCGCCTGTAAGTACATCTGACACAAGAGGAAGAAATTTTAACAAAAACTTTTTCAGTCATCATTAACTCTGCCTTTATTCATTTAGTTTCAGTGAATAACATTTCTAGTTAAGAAGACAGCAAGAGGATAATTTTTTCAATGAAATGCCATATTTAGTTCATAAGATTAAATAAAATTTAGTTAGTTAGTTACTTGATTTTTGGAGACAGAGTCTTGCTCTATTGCCCTGGCTAGAATACCAGGCTGTCAGCCTAGCTCACAGCAACCTCAAAGCCAGCAATTTGCATTTATGTACCTACATACAACATGTATAAGGAGAATCATTGCAGCACTATTTGGGAATTATAATAGCCTGTAAGTTAAGAATTTATCAGTAGAACAAATATTTTAAAAGTTCTCTTGTATCTCTACAAGTAAATACTTCGCAATCATAAAAATTTAAATACTTGCAATCATTTTACAAAGCGTGATTGATGATATTGATACCTATGTGAAAAGCTTTTCAAGAGCATATTCACTAATAAAATAAATATGCAGAAAATAGTGTATGTTATGATCAAAATTGATCATGCCAATGATCAATTGTCATGTATGGATTAAAATATTGCACCTCCATTTATTTAAAAATGTATAGAATAAAAACAAGCAAGATCAAACTAAACAGGTATCAGTGATTGTCTCTGGGGCAGAATTTGGAAAGCAGAGAAAAGAAGATACAAATTTCTGTTTCTTTTCCACACTTTTATACTGTTTGCCTTTTTATAATTAGATGACATGCCTTTCATAATTTTTCAAATCCATACAGTAGAACCTCTGTAAATTGGCCACCCAAGGGTATGTAACAAACTGGTCAACATACAGAGGTGGTCAACATAAGGAATTAGGCCTTCTGTGCTGATATGTATGTGGGGTGCATGTCTGATACATGAAAATTAGGTCAACTTCTTAAGTTGGAAAATGGCCAAGTATGGAGCTTTTACTGTTTTATAATTATATTCTAGTTTCTGATTGTAAGTGGTAAAGTTTATGGACTTACTAGGGCCATGTGATTGATTTCATCTGACTTTGTAATCAAGTTATGATGTTTCAGCATTGGTGACTTTCCTGAGAGGTGTTACTCTTCACCCTCAGCTATAATTTGTTTATGTGAAAAGCTAGTTAGTCAACCATGTGATTTTTTTAATGAAGTAGTTGCACTGTTGACATTTTAGAAAGTCAGAAGATCCAGATAAGTACTATGTATAGTTTGTCTTTTTTCTAGTTGCCATAGGCATTTCAAAAAATAAAATTTTAAGTACAAATTTAATGCCTTTTGAACATGTATCAAAGTTACAATGATTTGGGTAAGATTTTTTTTTTTTTAATAAGGCAGTATAAAATTGTCCTTCAATATGAAATCAAGCAATTATTTAGTGGACTAATCAAATAATTATGGATCAGGTTTTAGTTTTCGCTTATAAAATAGTTACATTGAATTTTTGTAACAGGTGTCTCATGACATTTACTGGAAGAGTGCACAGTATTAGGCACATTGCAGGCTCTGAATAAATAAATATTGCTTGACTTGCTTTTATTGACCATTCCTAGGAAACTGCCTTTGTTGTCCTTTGAATAGATTAACAGAAAACATGCTTCATTAGAGAAGAAAAAATAATATTATGAACAAAATGATAAAAATAGAAACCTTTGCCCATGGCAAGATATAGGATGTGAAAATAATGACTTAAAAGATTCATTCTGCCTTCACATCTCAGATAGATGAGTTAAAATAACTACTGCACCAGGACTTTATATCAGAATTTCATATCCCTTTTCTGCTTATAATTTTTAAATTTTAATTGACTTCCCATTGTCATCTATAAAGGTCAAACTTCTTGGTGGATCAGCAAGAGTGGATTCATGATGTGAACCTGCCAAACTCTTTAGCTTCATTTGACACCGTGGCATGCTGGCTGTCTTCTATGCTTGTGCATTGCTGAATTATTGCCCGAGGCAAACTGAATGCCAAATTTTGGGTACTAGAAAAAAAGTAAACCCACTTCCATCCTACCCAGCTTCTCTAATAATAAAAGATTAGTTTGGATGAATATATCCAGAATTTTGCCAACAGAAAGTCTTGGGGAAAAAAGAACTGCTTTAATTTTTGCATGTACATGTATCTTGTGTTATTTCAAAAACCAATGCTTTATATTTAATTTCCTTCTAGAAGTCTTCCTCTAGTCCTGCTCCATTGAGTTCACATGTGTTTTTCCCTCTTGTTAAAATGGACTTCATTCATGTCATCACGTCTCACCCCACTTGTGCTGTTCTTCATTTTACCCTTCACCTGGCTGACTTTAATTCATTCACCAAGACACAGCCACTTGACATTGTCTCTGCCAGAAAGGTTTTCCTAATATCTTGCCCTTGGACTAGCTACTGTTTCTTGGTGGAATTGTATGTGCCTATTTCCTTACTACATGTGAGCTGATTTATCAAGTAGTAAGTGATAAGTAAATGAATAAATGAATGAGTGAATGAGTGAATATTGTAAATTTTTGTGTATTTCTGGCTTGAAAAAGAATTCTCTCTTGAATCTTTATATATGTGTTAACTAAAGAACCAAATAGAATAAATTATGTTCACCCTTATAATAGAAGGCTCTTAATTTATCGTTTGAAAAAATGCCATTGATGAGGTCAAAATTGCTAAAAGGAAGAGAGGCACTGAGGAATGTTCCCCACTAAGCAGTCTTTATTTAATTGGCATTTAAGGCGTTTTCAAAGGATGCCTGGTCAAAGAGATGTATGGTAGCCTTATGTTGAGCACTGTTTAATTATTCCAGTCCTCATCTGTCACATTAGCACTCTCTTGTCTCATTTTCAGTACCCTTAAAGCAATGCCGTTGATAGATTATGGAAAATAAATCTAGTGTGGAAATACAGATAATGTGCTGTAGGTCAAAAAATTTAAAAAAAAAAAAAACAGGCAAGAGTAATTTGCAACTACTAAATTGCTAGATGTAAGGCTTTGGCTTGCTGCTTTGTGAAAGATTGGAGTGGGGTAGTCAAGACTCTTTAGAGAAATATGCAAATCAAAAATTTACTACCTTTCTAAACCCTTTTAATCCTTCAGTTAATCTCAACAATGACCTAGTTTTTAGAGCATTGAATATGCTTGACTACCTAATCACATTATCTCACTTTTCTTCTGCATACTTTGGAGAGGAAAAAATCTGTGTATAAATGGAAACATTGATAAAGCACAACTGCCTGTCATATTTTCAATCTTCTCAGGAAAACAAGTGATTTATAGCATGATGAGATCAAATCTTCCTCCCTGGTGTGCTATTGGCTATATTTTAAAATTCATTTGGCAGATCTAGTGCCATAGCTCGGACCAAAGTCATTAACGTCAGATCTTTGAGCAAATCTAGTTAAGGTGAAGCAAAAGAGAAAGATGATCTCATTTTGGAAACAACAATAAAAATGACGCTATTTGGTAAGGAATTGAGACTGTGAGGATTTAATGCTATATATTTGAGCTTCTCTTTTATTAGCCAACTTTCCACTATAAAATACATTAAAAATTCATTTATGGAGAATATAACCCCACAAATGTTATAAAGTGGATGCTTCGCTTAAACAAACAAACAAAAATCTTCACATGATTTCCTAGATCCTGCCTTTATATCCAGAAGTGCTCATGGAAGTTGAACACCTGCTACATTCATGGCATTATGCAAATGGTGCTTAAAGACTGCAAAAATAAGAAATAATGTATCTTCCCCGCAAGAATTAGTAAGTAGGCAAGAGAACACAGAAGATATAAACATATCTTGTTTAACATACATATATATTAAATATAAACATATGCATACTTCCAAATAGATGATCTGGTTGATGGTCAGTGTCTTTATTCAGGTTCTCTACAATTAGAAGCTAACATGGTGATTCCTTTTTAAGTAATTTATTGGATTCTTCTTTCAGGAGAAAGAGATGAAGGAAGCAGGATAAAGCAAGGTTTATCCTGAGGTTGGTGGTAAAGAAAGCAGAGGTATAGCCTCAGAGGTAGATTACATTTGATCTGATCTCATAGTTAAGTTTGGGAACAAATATAAGACCACAGGTTGTCTTTTTTTGATGTGTTCTGTATCCCGTGCCAGTCAGTCTTGGGTCAAGCTCTGCCTCCAGAGGTACAGGGATAGGCAGCACTGCATCCCAAGGGAAGGTAATTCCCATTCAGCTAAGGGAAAGTCTCAACTAAAGGAAGAAAGCTGTGTGTCCTTACTGATCCACACACACTTAGGAGTGCGGCACTGGCTGTTAAGCAGGAATCGGAGCAGGGTTCCAAAAGGATAAGTCATAATTCACTATTTCTACCACTCAGAATCACTTTCTCATGAACTTTGCTCCATCCAGCTCAGTTTCTTTATCAATTATAAAGAGAAATATAGTAACTCTATAGTGGTGACACTCACCAGATACCACCCGTATCAAATGATCCAAGTTAATACACTAGCAATGAGACATCTCAAAATCTTATTCTCTGACATAATTAACGGAGCAAAAGATAACAATTCTGTGGTGTGGTATTCTTGTCCCCAAAATTAATAATCTAAATATGATCTTGTAAAAACATTAGACAACATTAGACAAATCCAAATTCCATCCCCCCAAATGAACAGTGCTCATCAAAAGTGTCAAGGTCTTTCAAATTGTATATAAAACCAGCACATTGTACCCCATAATTTCAATAATGTACAAAGCAATGATTTAATTTTAAAAAAGTTTCAAGATCATGTAAGATAAGAAAAGATTTAGGAATGATCACAGATTGGAAGAGATGTAGGAGACACAATAACTAAATGCATTACAAAATACCAAACTGGACTCTGAAAGAGTAAAAGGAACATTGGTGGGGCTTGGGGGGGCTGGTACAATTCAAGTGAGGTTGAGGTTTAGTAAATTTATTTAGAATTCTACCAATGCTAATTTCTTGGTTTTGGTAATTATCCCTTAGTTATGTAAATTAACATCAGGGTGATTAGAGGATAGGTTGTATGTGAACTCTGTACTAGTGTAACCTTTATGCAAATCTAAAATCATAAAAGTGAAAATAAATTCAATATTAAAAAATGTAGTTAGATTAAATACTCCATTTTTAGTTCAAGTTCAATGGAAAGAACCAGATCTGATATGTACATACTTTAAATATAAGACACAACTATATTGAAACTAAAATGATGCCACACTAAATACAAGAAACATGGTACAGCTAAATTAGTATCAGATGAAGAAGACTTTATGCCACTGAATATTAAGAAAGATTAAAAAGGGATATTTCATAATGATAAAAGAATGAATTTGTCAGGAATCTACAAAAACCCTAAATATGTATGCACCTAATAAAAAAAGCTTCAAAATATATACAGCAAAAATAATCAGAAAAAAAAAAACAACAGAAGAGTACAATAATTGACAGTCATAGATAGAGACCTTAATAGTCTCTGCCAGTAATTTTTAGAAGTGGGTCAAATTATTCATGAAAGTACAACCCTGTTAAACAATTGACCTAGATGACATTTTTAGAACACAGTACCCCACCACTGAGGAATCTATGCTTGCAGGTAGAATTATGAAGAAAATCTTAAAAGGGATAAAATCTTAAGAGACTGACCATGTAGATCTTTCACACTAAAATAAAGAATTTGTTTTTAATGCAAAGGTCAGGGAGACAACAATGAAGGATTTCAGCAGGGAAGTGAAGGATATAAATCTGATAGTGTCTTGTATATCGTGTATTTACCCAAACCTACTCCAAATGTCATCAGATGAGTGCTAAGCCAAACATTTATATAGGTTTAGACCATAAAGGAGAAGGTTCTAAAAGGAAAAACAAAGCAAAAAATATTATCAGCACCAAATCATGTTTTTAACATGTAACAATAAAATTTACAGAATGAAGGAAGGAGATTTTTGATAACACTTAGGTAGGAATGGGCAACAAAATACAGGGTTCTAAGTGCCAGCCTCAAAACACACACATACACACACACACACACACACACATACACACACACAGACACAGAGAGAGAGAGAGAGAGAGAGAGATGGATGCTGAGTCAGTAGGGAATGGAAATAACTCATCTTGGCTCAGAAGTTTCCAAGATATTCTTGGAGGATGAATGTGGTTTCCTAATTCTTCTGGTCTCCCTTGACCAAAAATGCCACAATTCAGGCACTCTGAATGTTAGGCTTTGCTATAGGCAGGGAAATGTAAAGATTGTATGTGGGTGCCCACTGGGGGCTGTGCAAATAAAACAGCAGGGAACACGAATTGGAGGTACAAATGCCTGAAAGAGGGGGCTTCCCATTTTCTAGGGAGAACCCCAAGCAACCTCTCCCATGGCCTATTATTCAAGTATTATACAACAGGTGTGGGGGCCCATGCACAAGAGCTACGTGCTCAATGATCACTACCTGCTCTTCTCCCCCAGACTCGACTCTCACCCTGCTGCAACATGAATGTCCAAAGTATAATAGCTGCTTGCTAACAAGCTACCAATCTTATCTCATTATGGAGCAGCTGCTTAAGGGTTTGTCTCCAGGCAGTGGAACATCTCCATGCCGGCTAGGAGATTGTCTCGCTCCCAGCACCTTCTTCAAGGGCAGGTGGCTGCTTCCACAAGCCTGGTGCCTGGTCTCCTACAATAGTGTATTCTATTTTAGATGTTGTTATGTGTTGTTGTGATTTATCTTTTTTTTTTTTTTTTTTTTTTTTTTTTTAATAAAAAATTTAAAAAATTAAACCACAGTATATTTCCATGTTTTAAAAAAAAAAAACAAACAACAACAAAACGGCACAACAAAAAA
>CAUYPK010013267.1:0-24557 GCA_963574355.1 Loris lydekkerianus | reverse complement strand
CATGTATACCATAGAATACTATGCAGCCTTAAAGAAAGATGGAGACTTTACCTCTTTCATGTTTACATGGATGGAGCTGGAACATATTCTCCTTAGCAAAGTATCCCAGGAATGGAAGAAAAAGTATCCAATGTACTCAGCCCTACTACGAAGCTAAATTATAGCTTTCACATGAAGGCTATAATTCAACTATACCACAAGACTATGGGGAAAGGGCCAAGGAAGGGGAAGGGAGGGGGGAGGTTTGGGTGGAGGGAGGATAATGTGTGGGGCCACATCTATGGTGCATCTTAGAATGGTGATTGCACTAATGTTCACAGCTATGGTTTAATAATAAATAAATAAATAAATAAATAAATAAAAGATCTGGTGAGGATTAAATTAAAAAATCTCTATATAGATTATAAATAACACTAATATAACTTATATATATATATATCAAATTCTTTTAATTTTTTTTTTTAAAAGAAAAGCTTGCATAGATGTCATTAACAAGAACTGGTGAGTAGGTGTGGAGTTTTCCAGAGAGTAGCTGACACACAGTTTCTGCCTCTTCGAGCTGATTGTCAACATATGGGTAAATAACAATCTGCTGACTTTGAAAAATTAGTTATAATCTATTTCATATAATGAATGCAAAGCATAGCAGGCAATGGCCCATAATTGAAGGATTAGTTTGGGGCCTTGGGGTGGTTTTTAAAATTCACAGGCTGGTAGAATGTTACACCCCATATGGACCCAGAATATTCTCATCAGGGAGTTTCCAGGACTCTTTCCTCCCACAGAATGCCACATGTTCCAGCACAGGAGAGAACTTCCTCCATCCTTCAGTGCCCCAGCGGGAGATCTCCTCTGGTGATAAGGTAGGCAGGAGGCTGAAAGGCGCCTTAGAGGAATTTCAATCCAGCCTGAATAGATTTGTGAAACCACTTAGGTCATTTCTAATTTTTTTGCTAGCCAAGGCACACTGTGGTTTTTTCTTGTCTCATGGCTGAAACTCGAATCCTGCTAAAATTGCTCTATGGGCACTGCTTCTTTCAGATTTCAGTGGCTTGTCAGCGTGGGATAAGAGGCTGCTCATGTGACTGATCTACATTTCTCCACTGTGTTTTTCTCTATTTACTCCCACCTGTCTGCCTTGATTTGTACCATTTCCTGCATAGCTGCGAACGTCTATGCCTGGTTTTTGTCTCTCAATACTGTGTTTTTGTCCTTTTTGTCTTGTTCTTGTAGGACCCTTTCTGCATCTCCCAAGAGGGTACCTTTACAGCCCCAATTCCCACTGGTGTAATCCTAACCAGCCTGGGAAGCAGGAGAGAAGAAACACTGGGTGCTGTAATCTACGCAGTGCTTTCTGCTCTGGGGCAGGGGTGCAGGTGTCTTTTTGAACTATTTTGAGTAAGAAATGCTTGAACAAAGCCGTGATTTGGCAAGACTGAAGTCACACAATGGGACTCATGGCAACTTGCTTCTACTAGCAACACAAGGATTAGAAACACTTCCTGGCTAAGTAGCTTTGAATCAGCTGGATGTGGGGGAGTGACAAAGTTTTAGAGTATTTGTTAATTGCAAAACCATCTGTTTAGGAGACAGAGAAAACATACATACATACATACATACATACATACATACATACATAAGATTTCTAGGTTACTTATTAGGCTGTATGCTAATAAGAACATTAGGAAGAATGTTTGCGTTTGCAAGTAAAAGCTCAAACATCTTTGCAAAATAAAGCTAAAACATGATTTAAACAACCAAAAATAGCTGATATCTGCAATGATTTATAGCTGAATCAGGAATGTGTTTGATTTTTTAAAAAGAGAATAATTGGCTAAAATTTAAGTTAATTTGCTTTCCCTGGAAACCAAGGGCTAAACAATGAAAAGAAATGGCCTGAGTTATGCTGCATATGTGTGAGGGGTGGGGGTGGGGACCAGAAAGGGAATGAAATTTCTTGGAGAAAATACACAAAATGGGCCAAATGCATGTGGACTGTGTGACTTCATTTAGTTGGAGAAGAGGAAGTGAGCCACCCGCTGATCTCAAATGTCTTTCCCCAGGAGACATGCTCTCTCTTTTCTTGGAATGGCTGTAGCACTGAAAGTCTATTCCACCCTTTGGCATTTATCTTAATCTATCCTGAAATATTATCTCCTTTAGAAATGTTATTATCTCTGCATTATAACAATTATCTTTTTATGTGTCTGACTTACCTTTAGACTGTTCATTCATTGCAAGTGTCCCAGGACAGTTCTGATTTAAGCCTACTGTCATGCTTTAATTATTTACACTGACCACTTGTACTCTAAAAATGTCCTGGTTTGGATGATCAGTGATGAGGTTAGTTGAGCCTTACCTAACTAAACAGAAAGCTCCTGTCTTTGTCAAGATCCAAGCAAGAAACAAAACACTCCTCTGGGAATTTGAAGAGACTTTAAGGAAGGGACTATTACAGAAATGTCATCAGAAAAGGGTGTTGAGGGGCCAGACCTGAAAGGACAAAGGGAGGAAATAATGTTATGGAAGTCCAGGTGAGAGACAGAACCTTCAAAAAGGGCCCCCCTAGAAACCCCATAGTCTTAGAAGCACTCAACACTGCAGAACTGGCTTAGCAGGGAAGAAATTTCCTACCACATTGTCATCCCACCTACTCAGCACCTATTATGCCTTGTGTTGGTCAAACCCAAATGCAAGTCAGAAGGTACAGTAGACCTGGCAGTAAGGCTAGAAGGTGTTAAGTTTCCTTGGGCACAAGATCAGGGAAGGGCAGAGAATAAATTAAGGGAGCCAGAGCACCATGGGTCCTAAGGAGGAAGGGTCTTTCTCTTTGTCTTCAAGTCAATTAAAAACATATGTGGGTACACACATGCAAAATACTACAGGAAAGGCTGCAGCTGCCACTGACAGGCAAGGCTCAGCAGGTATTTAAGGAAGATGGTCTCTGCAGTGGGAACAAGAAATAAACATGAGAGAGTTAAACTGCACAACTGAAGATAAATAACAGTTGAGTACAACCACATAGAAGCGTTGCTTAGCTGCATATATAGTGATGTCAGATTAACAGTATAGATTCCAGATGTTAAGCAGCTCAAAGGATGAAAGAACACAGTGAGCTGAAGCAGTCTGAACAAGGATTTAGGGGCGAGGAGGGGTCTTCCGTGGCACTTACATGGCAAGAAAGAGAGGTAGTTCTTCTTTGGAGGAATGGCATTAAGAAGAACATAGGTGTCAGCCTGGAACACAGCTTCTCCTGGGAAAAGTGCTGGGGTCCCGTCTGAGATTTTCAAAAACTTCAAGAACATCTCAGGCAAGTTACCTATGGAAGGGTATAAAGGGAGCTGAGTGGGTTGTAGGAGGCATGAGTTGCGAGTGCTTGGGCACTGTTCCAGGAGCTGCTGAGGCCAAGTAAAACAAGACTTGGTTCTTTCCCTTGAGGAAAGGGAATGAAAAAGTAGCCAAGGAAGCAAGAAAGCATTTTGCCCTGTGATTTGCAAGCATATAGGAGATCACTTAAAAGAGATTCCAACAGAGGTGGAGGTAGTTGAGGAGGACTTCCTGGAGTAGGTAACCAGCTGGGTTCTGAAATGTTAGCAGAGAATTTACAATGGTGTTTCCATTTTCTCATGTCCATCCTGATGCATTCTAAAAAAGGAAGATGGTTGCTTTAAGAAGCACATAGAGCACAATGAAAAGAAAACTAGGTAAAACATGGAGTGAGCTTATTTGTCCTTGGTGTACATTTTGCATTTGATCTCAAAACAGCTTTATAAGGTTTATTCTCATTTTCCAGAATAGGAAGCTGAGTCTCGGTAGTTAAAATGTCTTGCCCAAAGCACATAGTCTTGACAGGCAGTGGCAGCAGAACAGAACCAGGCTGGTTTGATCTGGGGGGTATGAGTCTCTAACTGTGTGCTCTGGCGCAAGAGATGCACTGTGTTTTACCCCCCCCCCCCCCCGTATCTCTGCAGAGCTTGTGGCCTGGAGGTGCTTTACAGTGTAGTCAAGGATGATTGTGCATTTTGAAGGAATGAAGAGTGAATTAGGGATGGGAATTAAGGTGTTCCAGGCAGAAGTCAGTGTTTAAAGTAAGAGGGGTACATCTTTTACATTTACCTGGATGGAGTTGAAACATATTCCTCTTAGTAAAGTATCTCAAGAATAGGAAAAAAGCATCCAATGTACTCAACACTAATATGAAATCAATATATAGATGACTACACACCCACATGAATGATAAAGCACAAATATCGTCTAGCAAGGGGGAGGGAAAGGAGGACGAGTGGCAGATCTTACCTAATGTGCATGATGTGAGGATATTCAGCACGCCCCCAGGTGAAGGGCTTAGCTACAACCTGGACTTTACCTTAGAATTGAAAACCATGTAACCTAACAGTTTCGACCCTCATCTCAGTTTGAAATTAAAAAAAAAAAAAAAGCAAGAGGGGTTTGAGGGAGCATGTGTTGTTGGAACGATAGTAATTGGCTCATTATAATTGGCAGTGTTAAGAGGGCTAGAAGATGAGGCTGGAGGAAGATTTGAAGGGCTTTTATATCCCTTCACCTGCAGGGGATGAAAGCGATAGCAAGAGTTTCAGCAGCCAGTGACGTGACCAGCAGGGAATGTTAGGTACCTAACTCGGAGAGCAATGTGAGGATGCCTAGGTGGGACAAGCCTGCACTCGGGGGGCTGGCTGCAGTCCTGGGGCAAGAAAATGGCAGAACTGGGAGGGAGGGGTTTAGGATTTGGGAACTGTCTAAAGGAGAAACGTTAGACAGAGACGGACACCTGGACTGGGAGGGTAAAGATGATGACTTCTCACTTAGGCAGCCAGCTAAGTGATGCCATTCACGAGACAGGGATGCTGGGGAAGAACCAGCTCGGGGGTTGGGGGATGATGAGTTCAGATGACGATGGCCCTGGGTAACTAATATAATGAGCTTAGCTTTTCTGCCCTCCTGTTTTGTCTAGTTGCTTAGTTCATTGAGGATTTCAAAAATTATGGCAGCCCCAGAAAAATATTGGTTGTCAATAAAAGTTAAATGTATGTATTTATTTTGATAAGATACATTGTTTTTAATTGCACAAGTGAGATACATGCAATTTAGAATTACAAACAGAGTGACTCGTAACATTTTGGTAGATACAGGGTCTAACTCTCTCACCTGGGCTAGAGTGCAGTGGCTGCAAACTCAAACTCCTGGGCTCAAGCAACGCTCCTGTCTCAGCCTCCTGGGTGCCTGGGACTACAGGAATGCACCATGATGTCTGGCTATTTCTTTTTTAACTAATTTACCTTTGAATTTTTCATAGTGCATTTTAGATTATGAAATTAAGCTTGGACATGGTTTGTTTTTATTAAAATGGTTGTACAAAGAACAGTTGTTTTTAAAGTGCTCTGAAAATAAATACATGTTATTATATCAGGACAAACTGGTATAAATATATATTGGAGGAAGATAATTATAAATGGAATTGGTATGGCTATTACACAAGGAGTATGGAAACTATGAGTTGAGTCGTTCTATGTTTTCAGTGAGAACTGAGATCACCTTTCCTAATATGAATCCTTAATTTTAATGACTTTTTCAATGTCCTAAGTGTATAAACCATATCAGTTCTTCAAAATGATCTAGGAATTAGTCAATCTTATGAATAATTGCAATCGTAGTTAAATTCACCTTTTTATTGTGTACAAATGAATCATTTGCATATATCTTTAAATTTTTTCTCCTGAGTTTAAAAGCAACTTTTGGGGACGTAAACATTATATATAAATGGGTTACTCTTATCCTCTTCCTCAGAGTTCCTACTAACCACATTCTGTGCCAGCCGTCTACTCTCTCTGCCCTTGTCAAGCTTCTAATAAGCAGACATCTGAAATTCCTCTTTCCTGTGAAGATGTAGAAGTGACAAGATTTTCCTAGCTCGTCTGGGGAA
Source organism: Loris lydekkerianus (assembly GCA_963574355.1). Classification (NCBI taxonomy): domain Eukaryota; kingdom Metazoa; phylum Chordata; class Mammalia; order Primates; family Lorisidae; genus Loris; species Loris lydekkerianus. Next base: position 18,616 of record CAUYPK010013267.1, on the reverse strand, counting down.
GGTTAGACTTTTGATATCAGCAGAAATGGGGTATAGGATGGTAGTGATAAAGGGGTGGTCTCTGCCCAGACAATAGACTACATGGATTCCCCCAGTGTTTGGAAAATCACCAGTAGCTGTGAACTCCAGGACATCTTTGTTGGATATATATACATTTCATCAATATCAACACTCTTTTTTTATTGCAAAGATCATCTAAAAGAAAATAAATGGGCACCTCATACACAATTTTAAAATACGGTGGCCTAAGTGTAATCTAAAGGAGAAAGGGAAGAAAGTGATTTATAATAAACATACATTACAGTCAGATGCTTGGACTTAAGCATTCATTGTCAGACAATGTGACAACTACAAATGCAGACTGATACTAGAATATTGTATTAATGATTCAGATACCAAAAGTGGTATCACCATTGGTAATGTAATTTTCCAAAATGATAAACTACTCTAGGTTAAGAAGGATGTAATACTTAATTTTTCTTAGGTTTATATGGTAGTCGCTTTCCTAGAAAATTCGGTGCATTTAAATAAGACTACTCAAAAATAACTTTGTGTCTTATTTGTAAAGTTATCGTCTAGGCTCAGATCATTGTACACAGGTTTTTCATGTACTTAAGTGACATTCAAACCTTGTCTCTGAAATGAGACAGCCGTTGCATGACAGTCCCGCATGTCATTGGACATCTCTCATCCCCAAACCCTGGCCAGCTATACCTTCTTCACTGGTAGAGCCTAAAATACCCACAAACTGAGGTGTATAAAAATGTCCTTTTAAGGAGATATAATTCCCTTCCTCTTACCCCAGTTGCCTCTGAGGTAGAGAAAATTAGGCCGGTCTGAGACATCTCCTGATTTTTAAAATTTTATTTTAAAAATTGTATTAAGTATGCATAAAAATTTCCTGTTTAAACCATTTTAAGTATATAGTTTAATGGAATTCAACATTTGTCTTGTAATGCAACCAGTACTACCATCCATCTCCAGCATATTTTCATCTTTTCCACTTGATATTTTGAAGAAATCATGTACAGACGTCTGTTTTATTTCTTGTTTTCTTGGGTCTTCTCACTGGCACCTATCTTGGGCAATGGTCAGTTTCTAGATTCTGATCAGATCAGGTTTGTGATTCAACTTTTTTGTCTCTGGTCAGGTTAGCCGCGCTCTGACCTCCTATGTGCCAGCCATGTGGTGCCCATGCATCCAGCAGGCCTGGCCCTCTTACTGGCTTTCTGTTTGTGTGACCCACCTGCATGTTACTGGACATCTGCTCCCTGCTGTGTCCAGGGCTGAGGAACCCTAAGACTCCTTATCACTCTCCATTCTAGAAAGTTCTCTTTTCCCTGGGCACATCATTTCATACTCATGGTCATTTTAGACCTTACAGTCATGTTTTGTTTATCCACATCTGTCTATCTAAAATCATACTTTGTTAGGTTGTGTTTTGTTATTTAGGTCATTAAATGTGAAATGTCCAATACAAAAACCAAAATTTAATTTATTATATCTCAAACAGGAAGGAGTATAATTAATCAAAGTATGTGCCTAAAGTATCAACACAGTTTTGAGATGTTAACAGTAGCCTATTCATGCCCGTAAGCGTAGAAGCCTGGAGAGCGAGTGGCCATGAAATCTTGAAAGATGTTATCCCCTTCTTGTTGAGAATCGAATGCTTTTCCTTGTAGGAAGCGGTTCAAAGCCTAGAAGAAGTGCAGTGAGCTGCGAGGTCTGGTGAATACAGTAGATGACAGAGAGTTTCCAAGTCCAGCTTCTATAGTTTGAGCAGCGTTATTTGTGCGATATATGGTCCAGTGTCCTCTTGAGAGAGGATTGACCAATCCCAGCTATTTAATCATAAGCATCCTCATCATTTCATACAATTGGTTGCAGTAGACACCTGCTGTAATTGATTGACCTGGTTTCATGAAGCTGTAGTGGATATTACCAGCACTGGACCACCAAACAGACACTGTTAGCTTTCTTTGATGGGCTGTGTTTTGACGCTTCATCTTTGTCTAATTATGGTGCTGAATGTTTGCTATTGTCAAAAGGAATCCATTTTCCATCACGTGTAACCATACAATGTAGAAATGGTTTGCCTTTATGTTGTGACAGCAAAGAACAGGCAAGCTTCAAGATGGTGTCTCTCTGACACTCCTTTAATTCATGCAGAACCCATCTATCCAGCTTCATTTACTTTGCAGATTTGTTTCAAATGCTCTAATATTGTTGGAATAGTAATGTCAAGCCTTGCTACTAATTCTCATGTTGAGATGGATTCGCTTCCCCTATAGCTTTGAACTCATCATTATCCACTTTGATCTCAGGTATCCAACAGGGCTCATTTTAAAGATTAAAATCACCAGGACAGAATTTCTCAAACCACTGATGTTCATTGGCTATATCTTTCGCAAACACTTTGTTGATATTTCCAACTGTCTGTGCTGCATTGGTTCCATGACAGAATTCTTTTTTGAAAACAAATCAATTTTTGACTTACCATAGTTTCACAATATTGCTCTAAAAATAATTTTGAAAAATAATCACAAACCAGAGCATGCATTTGAAAGAATGAGGGTGTACCTTCACAATAAAAATAAAACAAGAGGGAGGTACTGTTGCTCACTCCTGTAATCTAGCACTCTGACATGGGTGGGTGGGTGGATCTAAGGTGGGTGGATCACTTGAGCTCAAAAGTTCGGAGACCAGCCTGAGGAAGAGCAAGATCCCATCTCTACTAAGAATAGAAAAATTAGCCAGGCATTATGGTAGGTGCCTGTGGTCCCAGCTATTTGGGAGGCTGAGGCAAGAAGATTGCTTGAGCCTAAGAGTTTGGGGTTTCTATAAGCTATAATGACACTCCATCCAGGGGGACAGAGTGAGATTCTGTCTCTAAATAAATAAATAAATAAAACACAAATACAATGAAAAAAAAAACAACAAAAAACTAAGAAGTGTTAAAGTGAAATGTCAGAGAGATCAACTGTCAAACTTAAGGAAATCAGACATTATATACTTAATGACTTATTTGTTCATCATGGTTTTTCTTGCATTAATTTAGATTTTTAAAAAAATATTGTATGAAAATATTATTTATCTTGATGACCGAGTTTTTGGGCCCCTTTTCATTTTGTGGCTGAGGTGAGTATTTCAGTTGCCTGGCTCAGATCCCTACCTTTCATCCCAGCAAACTGCAATGCAAAAACTGCTATGGGAATGAAGGCTGTGCTCACTATAGTAGAGGAAACACTGCAATCCAACTATTTCCCCACAGTCCAAGTGAGCCCGGGAAGCAACTTGTCTGGGTATGGGCAGGGGTGAAGGTGGGAATGTGAACTTTATAGGGTTAGACAGATTTGGAATCAGATCCAGCCTTGCCTCTTTAGCAGTCTGAGTAATAAACCAATCTGAACCTGCTTTCTTATTTCTGAAAGGATCATTTCTTTAGTGATTGTTAAATGAGATAGCTTGTGTAAAGCACTGTTAATTTGTCTCCTCCCCTATTTTCGAGATAGTAAATTGACTCACAAACCTTGAGTTTCCCAAAGACATATTCTCAGAAGTGTCAGCATCAAGATTTAGACCCAGGTGTGGCGAGTGTAAGTCCTGGTTCAAGAGAGATTAAGAGGTGAAGTTGATAGAACTTGGTCATGCAGGGTTGTGAGGGAGAGAAAGTCAAAGACGACATTCAGCTTGGGGGCTTTACGGGATGGAGGTGCAGCAGATGGAAGGAGAGAAACCCTTTGGAAAAGACGGGGAGATGCTGAGGTCTTTGCTGAACATGAAGGGCCTGCAGGATGAGCTGTGGAGACGTCCACAGGGAGCTGGACACAGCATTGATGCTCAGTCCAGGGGTGAGAGCTGGAGAGTTGACTGAACATGGTTAATATTGGACCTCTGGATGAGAGTGCTCAGGGGGAAAGGAACAATGACTGATGGGGAACATATTATGTAAGAAAATCAAAGAATGAGGACACATCTCTGAGGAATGCCAACATTTAGAAGACCATTCTTTGTGGCTGTTCCAAGTACACAGTGTCTGGAACTCAACGCAAAGACACAGGTCCTCATGGCAGTTGGTGTCCCTGCTGGCTTGTCACATACCCTGTGAATGAAGCACACATTACAACAGCAACAGAAAATTTACAAATGGGAAAACAATATTTTGTTGTCTGGCTCCACCCCTATATATATTCTCATAATCATCTGAGTTTCTCCAAGGAGCATAATCAATGCTGAGTCATTCCTGGAGTGCTGAGAGTCACAGGGTTCACCTTTGGCTTTTATTTCAGTCCAAAGGTGAGAGTTGGTATCATGCTTGAGGCGAATGCATGCAGAGACTTGTGTGAGGGCCACTGACATTTTAGATTGCGGAAGAGCCCTGGAGACTCCAGATCAAGGGCTCAAAGTGTATGAGATCAACTGTAGAACAGATATTAATATTTAATATCCCTGCTAGCAGTCTGAAGACTTTTCTTATTTCAAGCCCCCCCCAGACTGTTATTTTCTGGGCTTGTTTTTAAAAGCAGGACCCAAACATATTTTTTGAGAAAGGACAGAATTAAAATTCAGCAGATAAAACGTTCATGCTGCATAAATACATTCCTCCTTAGAACGTGAAGAGGCCCTTTTCCTCAGGGAGTAAAGCTGTACTTATAATTACTGTTGTTTTTACATCAAGAGCTCAGTCTTTGAGGCACCTTGACTTTCTTGAGGGGCAAATAAGTAGCTGTTGTTTAAATGTACATCATATGCCTGAATTTTTACCACTAAAACTGAATATTTGGGGATATACAGGTCAATGTTTATTTTATTTCTTTTCTTTCTTTTTTTTTTTTTTGAGACAGAGTCCCACTATATTGCCCTCAGTAGAGTGCTGTGATGTCACAGCTCACAGCAACCTCGAACTCTCGGACTTGAGCGATTCTCTTGCCTCAGCCTCCTAAGTAGCTGGGACTATGGGCACCCGCCACAACACCCGGCTATTTTTTGTCACAGTTGTCATTGTTGTTTTAGTTGGCCCAGGCTGGGTCAACTAAATGGCTGGCCCTTGTTACCACTGTGCTACAAGTGCCGAGCCAGGTTTCTTGATGTGTGATTTTTTTCCTAAAGCAAATGTAAAAATGCTATAATGTTGAATTGATGATTAGAATATGTGGTTAAACTAGCAAAGACAGCAAACACTAAGCAAATATTGTCACTCAATAATCAGTTGAAACTAAATAAGGTTTCTTCTTATTTTGTTTCCCCCAACTCCCATTTATTACAGTTCTAGGATTCCAAATTTCCCTATGTGTTATAATGTTGGGGACCTCATTAGATCAAGAATAGTATTTTTTTTTTTTTTTTTTTTTTTGCAGTTTTTGGCCGAGGCCGAGTTTGAACCTGCCACCTCCATCAGGTATATGGGGCCGGTCCCCTACTCCTTTGAGCCACAGGTGCCACCCATTTTTCTGAACTATTAATCTGACACTACTTTATACACACAAATATTCTCATTCTCATTTTTTGGCCTCATTTATCAGATTTTGGTGGGACCATTTTTAACAAATAGCTGATGTAACTCAGTTAGCTCAGCCCTCCAGAACATGTGGAAATGTTGAAGGAGCTCAGGGAATTTCACCCTAAAATATGACTACTTGGTATAAAAAGTATTTTGAATTAAAGGTCCATAGATTAGCAGGTGCTTGGAATAGGCTTCCCTCACTACCTGCATATGAAGGTCTGACCATTAAGTTCACAAACTTGTCACTATGAACTTAAGTTGGCAGCACTGTACAAATAACTTGGTAGGTCTCTTGACCTTGGCATATCAGTGTCTCACAGCTGTGTTGTGTCAATGTGCGGTGGTGTCTTGCTGAGCGGCATTCATTATTGTTATGTGTGTTTTTGTGTGGTATTGTGAGAGTGTCAGAGCTTGAATTAGAGCAATAGACAAACATTAAATTTCTTGTTAAACTTGGCAAGAGCAGAAGTAAAATCAGAGATATGTTAGTCCAAGTTTATGGGGATAATGCCGTGAAGAAAACAACAGTGTACAAATGGATTAAACACTTTTCTGAGGGAAGAGAAAGTGTCAAAGGTAAAAGAGAGGTCAGGGTGACCAGTAAAGGGCAGAACAAACAAAAACATTGCAAAAATTTGTCGAACGGTGTGTCAAATTTGTCAAATCATTGGCTGACTATGAGAAGCAGAGCAGGCCAGTAAACATTGATAGGGAAACAGGACAATCTTAACTGAAAATCTTGGCACGAGACAGTTGTGGGCAAAAATGGACTCTTGTATCATGACAGTGCACCAGCTCACATGGCACCGTTCATGATGGAGTTTTTTGGCCAGTAAACAAATAACACTCTCTCTACTCACTTAATCTGACCCCCAATGACCTTTTCTTTTCCCACAGATGAAGGAAACATTGAAAGGAAGACATTTTGATAATATTCAGGATATCAAGGGTAATATGATGAGGGCCATTCCAGAAAAAGAGTTCCAAAATTGTTCTGAAGGGAGGACTTGATACTGACATTGGAGTACTTTGAAGGTGGTAATAGTGATATTCAGCAATGAGGTATGTAGCACTTTTTCTAGGATGAGTTCACAAACTTAATTGTGGTCTATAAACAGGCCATCAAAGGAATAATTGAATTCCCTTACCCTTCCCTGTTATCTCACTATATTATGAAAAAGAAAATCAAGAATGTAACCAGACCTGGCCCAAATTATTTTAAATATAACAGGTATCTTTCAGATTAATTTAATTTGCAAAGACAATCATTTACAAGTCAATTTGTTTCCCTCTCCACTTACCCTCCCTAACAAGCCTTTTTGCCTCTAAACCTGTACTCCTCTCTCCCCTTCCCTTCAAATAGACAGGTATAAAGATATCTGAGCTTCACTAAGATACTGAGGAATCATTCTCTGACTCTCCACTTGCTTAGGGTAAATAAACCTCTTACACTTAATTGTGAGCTGATTTTTTGCAAACTTTTGGGGGGAAGGGGAAGTTTCCCCTCAGCCCTACAGTTTATACAGCAGGCAGGATCTCAAAGCCACTCTGTTCTCCTGAAAGCTGCAGTGAGGAAAATCAAAACTCTGACGAAGTGGTGACATGTAAGATACCATAACTTACCATTCAGATTCCTGGTTTTTCTCTCTCTGTGGGCTCCAGCTGAGCAGATGGTAAGAGATCATTATTGTTTCCAGATTTAAGATTAATGAGAGAAAGCAGTTTTCTGAGTGACTAGTCTTGGGAACGACTCTCGTATTGTTATATTTTTTGGTACATTGTGGTATGAATATTCATATTGTCAGATTCCCTTTCCTCTCAGAAATAGACTTTTTTGTTAATGTTGTTTCCCTTGTCATTGTCTTCCTCTGCCATCTTGTCATAAAGAGGGCCACCATGGGGTGGAACATAGGCCTTGCGGCCCAAAGGCCTGGCGTCTGGGCTGACCCTGCAGACTGGCCAGTTACACAGTTCTGACCAGACGGGTGTCTATTAAAACCAACTTTGCTACAGCCCCTCCCCTCAAACCAAACAATATGAGGTTTCCATCTTGTCACGTTGCACATCCTTCAGCCTGCCTTGTGACTGAGTGGGAATTTTCTCCTCAGTCTACACCATCCAGGGGGGCTCGAGTTTCTTGAGAACATGTCAGAGGCCAATCTGAAAAGATTAGGATCTGAGGCATGTAAGATTATAAGAAACACAGTCTTTGTTTTTTTTTAGACATGAGCAATGTCATCAATTTTATTTAGGTTAATGTGATGGTACAAACAACTAGGTTACAACGTGTGCATTTGGAACACACTCTTCGTACTGAGCATGTCAAGGAGTCTTTGTCTTACGGGTCCTATTTCCTTTGTCTATCATAAGTCTATTTCTGCGACTAAAGTTTTGGGAATCTTGGGAACTGCCTTCTTTGTGCCCTTTCCACACTAACCCTGGAAAAATTACCACCTGGGCTTTCTATGAAGTGACATTGTATTGAGTTGCTTTTGGAATAAACATCTCATTGAAATTAATGACCCAAAGATGGATGCTTTAAATTAAAAGACTTCTGCATTTTTTTATTTTTTTTATTTTTTTTTATTTTTGAATGAGGGTTTTTGTTGTTGTTGCAGTTTTTGGCCGGGCCTGGGTTTGAACCCCCCACCTCCGGCATATAGGGCCTGTGCCCTACTCTTAAGCCATAGGTGCTGCCCTTTTAAAAAAATTTTTGAGCCAGAATCTCACTCCATTGCCCTGGATAGAGTTCAGTGGCATCATCATAGCTCACAGGTACCTCAAATTCTTGGGCTCAAGCAATCCTCTTGCCTCAGCCTTCCAAGTAGCTAGGACTACAGGTGCCTGACACAATGCCCAGCTAATTTTTTCTATTTTTAGTAGAGATGGTGTTTTACTATTGCTTTGGCTGGTCTCAGATTCCTGAGTTCAAGCCATCCTACTGCCTCAGCCTCCCAGGGTGCTAGGATTACATGTGTAAGCCACCTCACGTGGCCTTAATTTTTCTAAAAATAAATTTTAGGGCTCTTAATTCAAAACAATTGTCTTATTTGTTTTAATGAAGGAATTAGATTAAAAGAAATTTAATAAATTTATTTTAATTTTATTTCATAAGTTTGTGACTAGCCTTAAAAATTCTCTAGACAAAATTAAAGAGCAAGTATCTAAACCAAAAAAAAAAAAAAAAAGATAAAAATCCTCTGAACACTGTCACTATGGGAATAGTGTCTCTGGCTAATTTATCTTGTAGCCTAATAGTTAAAGGTCTGTGTTCTTCACCTCAGCAGCCCAGGTTTGATTCCTGGAGAGGGAAGGAGCCTGTTTTAGTTTGATCGTTGCATGATTGTTTGCCGTTCACTTGACTCTCTTCCCTTCCATGTACAGCTTTTGATTTCCTGTATTCTGTGGAGGCATACAGGAATTTTTTAGATATTTATGTGTAAATGACCAGCTGAAAAACTGGGGTCCTAGAAACTATGGCTGACAAAAATTGTTCCACCTCATTATGGGTACCAAGGCTTTTCTTTTTTCGAACTATTTTTGTACAGTTTTTCTGGATCTCTAGAAAACCGTTCTCCACATCTTTAAAGGCACCGCTTGTCCCCTTGATTAAATTATAATCTTGGTTAAGGCTTATTGGTCTCACTTAAAGTATTTTAGTTAAAAAGTTCAGAAGCAAAAATGCCAGCTGTTTGTCCCGGCTGAAGTTTGCTCCATTCATCTTCCCTCCTATCTACTCTTTCCTCTTTGCCAAATGTAGTTTTGGCCAAAGGTGGCCAACTGTTCAAACTGTATTTAAGTAAGGCCAATGCTGAGCTGTCACCAATGCAGCTGGTTTTATACCTCATTTTCATTTTCTGTATGTAATGTTACCTTTTCTGTCCATAAATCTTCTCCAGTGTTGGAGTCTCTCTGAACCTGTTCTAGTTTAGAAGCCTACTTCATGAATTGCCTTTTGCTCAGTTAAGCTCTGTTAAACTTCATTTGTCAAAAGGGGGTTGACAGAGCTTTGAGACACCCCCAGGAGCTCAAAGAGTCCAAGTGTGGTGCCCCCTGGTTCTACTGTGCCCATCGCTCTCACTGTAGCTTGTGGGTATGGATTCCAAAGTTCTACAGATCTGTGTTTTTAGCTCTCTGAATCTGAGCAAAGTTTTGATCCTAACTGGGTTCAGAAGTTAGGACAGAAAGTACACTAGATCTGCAATCAGATTGGATCTGATTGTTAATTAGCTTAGATCCAGTTAGAGGTCTTCAAAATGTCAGGCAGAATTAATGGTAATTTGCAATACTTTTAATTGCAATTAATGGTAAATTGCAATACTCCAGAAGGTGCAAACTCTAGCTTTTAGGAATTTGCAGAGATTTTTTGTTTTTCATTTTTTCTTTTTTTCTTGTGCTTAAAAAAAAAAAAAAATTATTCTGTGAAAAAAATTATTGCCTAAGTTGATCATAGAGATCTGAGACACAAAGCCAGGCTTCATGGTGAAAATAGGATCCTTAATTTCTGAGGAACTGAGTACTCTGCTTTCTGGTTGATGCCTACCTATACATGTCTAAGTATTAAGACCTGGAAACAGCAAACACTTAAGAAATGGCAAAAATGTTACTAAATGGCAAAATTTTGCCTAGGTAGAAATTGCTTCCAATAATAAAATAGGTACTTAAAAATTGATAGTCTGAGTAAAAGAAAATAATAATATGTAAGAGATGGCAAATAAAAATTCTTCATAAGAAGTATAAGATATGCTTCTGTATGTCTGTATGTCTGTGTTTCTATATACGTCATGTGTATGTGATCTTTTATTACCAAACTATAGACAAGAGCTCTGTAGGAGACACCTGGGAGAAATACCTTGGCCACAGGGATTGGGGCAGGGATGTAGCATCACATAACATCATTTAACATCACTTAACATCACTGGTCTCTTGTTAAAGAGCACAAGAGGAGAACACATACATTATTGTACACCAGTCTCTACACCTGTGGTATATTATTCCCATAAATAACCTCAGGAGAAGCTGCTGGGGTATCAGAACTAAGACTGACAGACTGCTGCTGAGACTGCTGCTGAGATGCTTGCTCCTACTAATATTGATACTGACTTCTAAAGGTACTTGGCACCAGTGACCTGAATGAGACTTAGGCCGAGAAAGCTGGCTCAGCGGTCCACGTCCAGGCGGTTTCGTGGGCTGGGGCCAGAGACCCAGTGTCCCAGCTCCGATGAGGCCCCAGGTCAGGGCTGGAGACTCGGTGTCCCTGGGCTCCAACAAGTTGCTTCCCAGATGGGACTCGACAGAGCTCTAATTAATTAGCTTTAGGAAATAAGTGTTTAAATCAGATATTTTATCAAGAAAGTAGAAACTAACTCAAATGTCTTTTAGTTCATGTGACTTTAGTAATATGGTAATTCACCCCTGCTCAACTTTCTTTTCCTTTTCTTTTTTTAGAGACAGAGTCTTACTTTGTTGCCTGTGGTGTCACAGCTCACAGCAACCTCCAGCTCTTGGGCTTAGGCGATTCTCTTGCCTCAGCCTCCCGAGTAGCTGAGACTATAAGCACCCTCCACAACACCCTGCTATTTTTCATTGCAGTTTGGCTGGGGTTGGGTTTGAACCTGCCACCCTCAGTATATAGGGCCTGTGCCCTATTCATTGAGCCACAAGCACCACCCATTCTTCTCATTTCTTGTCATACCCTAATTCACAATTTCTCTTTACATTTACCTTCTGAGGGAGACAGTTAACATACACCTGATTTCAGGGATACTGTCAGTCTCCTTCAATATTCTCTCAAATTCTCAAAGCTAATTTAGACCCTATAACCTTTCCCCAGGATCCACTCTTGTTCAGCACATTGATAATCTTTTGTTCCATAAGCAATGCTCTCTCTTAGACTCTTTCTTATAAGGACTCTAACTGAATAAGGGCATAAAAAATTTAGGTTTAGACTCCAGTGGGCATAGACAACTGTTACTTAGGATATAAAATACCTCAGGGCACTCAAAAGCTCACCCTAAAATGCCTTGAGTCATTTTTGTCATGGCCTTCACTAGAGCCTACATATTGACAAAAGGAAAAACTGCCACTATTTACACAGACTCCAAATATGGCACCTGCCATGCAGGTGGCACAATCTGGAACTTCTGTGGTTTCTTCACTCCTGCTAGCCTATCACCAATGGATCTATATTGTTAGGTAGATTGTATATTGGGCCAAATCACCTCCCTATGGCCCCTTTTCCTTTTAACTTTTCAACTTGTATTTATCACCTATCATGTGGACCTAAGTGCAAATGGGAAATTAAGAAAAAAATATATATAGTTGGTCTTGTCCTGACATCTACAATATCTCTGATCAAATTATTTCCCAGAACACTATTAGTAAATCTTACCAAATTGCTGGATGAAAGTCTCATCCTCCAAGAACCCTCCAAAGGTCTGGACTGGCCCTTTTGGCACTCCAAATTGATTTTATAAATTTACCTCCAGTTGTTTGGCTATTGTTTACATGATTGGTGGTAGACTGAATTCTATCCAAGTAGGTGTGCTGATACTTCAACAGTGGTGAAGCAATTAGTAACTGAGATGACTCCTCCTGTTGGTATTCCCTTATGGATTGAGTCAGAGCAAGGGACTCATTTTACAGAGGAAATAAACTACTTCCTTGGGAATGCCCTGAGGCACTCATTAATTTTTTATACCCACCATCATCCCTAATCCTCAGGGCAAGTGGAACATAAAAATCTAGAAATAAAAATGATTTTGAGAAAGGTCTGTCAAGACATTGGACTTAAATGGCCAGAAGCATTACCTTTGGCCCTTATAAAAAAATCCAGAATGCTCCAATCAGGAGACATGGATTGGGCTTAGGTGATTCTCTTGCCTCCCAAGTAGCTAAGACCTTTTTAAACAGTGTTTTGTCACCCCATGCCTACTGACACCTCTATACCTGCACTGACTGAACACTATGGGGATTTAAGTGAACAATTTGATACCAAGACTGGCTACATACAGATGCTAACTAATATGCTTGGAGCATGTCATCAGTAGGTGAAAGCAACATGGTCTCAGCTCTTAAACGAGATGATACGTATTCTCCATCAGATTAATAAAGACCAGTTCTCAAGAAAGGGAGACTGGTTTAAATTTAATGCGGTATGGGGTATGTTTAGATCTGTTCTTTTCTATTTATTCTCATTCTAATCTATGTTCATGTCTCCCTTTTCAGATCTCTTGTTACTTGACTAACCAGATCTCTTGTACTAACCAGATCTCTCTCCACAGCCACTAGCTCAGTTTTTAATGGGTGAAACTTCTAAGGAAGTTCCAGACAGAGGGAATCAAGGAGCTTAGGAAATTTCACCCCAAGATATAATTCCTTAGTATAAAGAGTATTTTGAATTAAAGGCCCTTAGATTCATAGGCCTATGAATGAGGTTTCCCTCACTATCTGCATAACCAGGTTATGAACGTGCCACCCTATCAAAAGAACAATTGACTTCTCTCCCCCATTCCTGTTATCTCACTGTGTTGTGGGGAAAGATCAAGAATAACCATGGGCTTGGTGCCTGTAACTCAGTGCTTACAGCACCAACCACATACACCAGGGCTGGTGAGTTTGAGCCTGGCCTGGGTCTGCTAGATAACAACAACTACAATAAAAAAAAAAAAAAAAAAAAAAAAATAGTTAGGCATTGTGGCAGGTGCCTATAGTCCCAGCTACTCCGGAGGCTGAGGCAAGAGAATCACGTAAGCCCAAGAGTTTGAGGTTGCTGTGAGCTTTAATGCCACGGAACTCTACTGAGGGCAACATAGACTGTCTCAAAAAAAAAAAAAAAAAAAAAAGTAACCATGGCCGTCTTGGCACCCATAGTTCAGTGGTTGACAACTACAACAACAACAAAAATAGCCAGAGCTTGTGGCGGGTGCCTGTAGTCCCAGCTACTTGGGAGGCTGAGGCAAGAGACTCGCTTAAGCCCAAGAGTTTGAGGTTGTTGTGAGCTGTGATGCCACGGCACTGTACTGATGGAGGGTGGAATAGTGAGACCCTGTCTCAAAAAAAAAAAAAAAAAAGAATATAACCATGGCCAAATGTGGTGGCTCACACTTATAATCCTATCACTCTGGGAGGCCAAGGCAGGTAGATTGCTTGAGCTTAGGAGTTCAAGACCAACTTGAGAAAGAGCGAGACCCCATCTCTAAAAGTAGCCAGGCATTGTGGTGGGAGCCTGTATTCTGAGCTACTCGGGAGGCTGGGGCAGGAGGGTCGCTTGAGCCCAAGAGTTTGAGGTTGCTGTGAGCTGTGATGCTATGGCACTGTAGCCTCAGGCAACAGAGCGAGACTCTGTCTCAAAATAAATAAATAAATAAACAAACAAATAAATAAAAGAATATAACCAGACCTGGCCTAAATTATTCTAAATATAATACTTGTCTCTCAGATTAATTTATTTTGCAAAGAGGATCATTTACAAGTCATCTGTTTCCCCATCCACTTACCCTCCTTAGCAAATATTTATTATCCTAAACTGAATTACCTGTACGTCTCATCTCTCTCTCCCCTGCAAAAAGACAGGTATAAAGATATCTGAACATCACTGGGATATTTGGTAATCACTCTGTGATTCTTCCCATGATCAGAGTAAATAAACTTCTTTCTCTTATTAATCTGCCTTAATTGCAAGTTGATCTTTTAGTGAACTTTCCAGAGAAAAGGAGAAGTTTCCCATTTTTCCTTCACCCCCACCATGTCATCTCCAAGGCCAACAGATTTCTGGCCACTATGTACGTTTAGAAACTATGTCATAACACATACAGTGATGGTGTTTAGTCTCATGAGAATAATGCGATAATTAAAGATCATATTCCTCTATCAGGGATATTTGGTCAAATATCTCAAAATATCATTAAGAAAAAATAAAGAGGCTCGGTGCCTGTAGCTCAGCGGCTAGGGTGCCAGCCACATACAATGGAGTTGGTGGGTTCAAACCCAGCCTGGGCCTGCCAAACAACCATGACAACTACAGCAAAAAAATAGTCAGGTGTTGTGGTGGGCATCTGTAGTCCCAGCTACTTGGGAGGCTGAGGCAAGAGAATCGCTTAAGCTCAAGAGTTTGAGGTTGCTGTGAGTTGTGACACCATGGCACTCTACTGAGGGTGACATAGTGAGACTCTGTCTCAAAAAATAAATAAATAAATAAATAAAAAATAAAAATAAAATAAATATAAAAAAATTTAATTTTATAACCCACCAAAAAAAAAAAAAAAAAAAAAAAAAAAAAAAATAGTAAAACTGTTTTTTAGCTATATAAAATGGGCCTGTTGTATTGCTTCTTTGATTTCATCAGGGACTCTAATGATTGATAAAATGTACTCATAGTACATGAAAATGTAATTCTGCTATGGTGTAAATTTGCTTTAAAACTAATATACTGGTGGTAATAAACATTAAGCATTTAACTAACAACAATTTTGCTTCTTTCTCAGAATTTAGAAAAGCTTTTTGGTAGCATTTTGAAAGGCTCAGATTTCTTTAAAACATCTGTCTAGGGAAATCTGAACTAATTCTCTTTTATTTCCCTCTTGTAAAAATTCCCATTAGCAAGCAAATGCATTCAAAACCATTCCATTGATCTTGTACCTGTATTTTATAACAATATCCTTGAGCTTTTCCTTTTTGTCCTACAGGCAGTGGGGTGTTCAAATGGCATACAGGAGGGAGGGGGGTCTAGAAAATGAGGGAAGGCCCCGCTTCCTAGGAGCACAGCAAACACGGAGAAAGTGTTTGGTTTCATCCTTTTTGTTTCTAGGAAGACATTGTAAAAATTAAAGACCACCAGGAACTTACTTAAAAATATAATAGAAGTTAAAGAATGATTATAAAATGTAAGTTTTATGACAAAATCACAGATTGGCACTCTTCTCCATGAATCAAACAATTCCTGCTGCAAACCACTCACCCAAAATTCAGTCACAACCTATCTTTTCATTTCTCCCAGCATCTTCTGGTCACATCAGTTCAATATCATGCTGAGGTTATAAAGGCTCAGTTACGAATGTGGGTGGGGGACTGGGTCAATTTACCTTACGCAACCCTGCTGAGATGGTCTTTTGCCACAGACCTTTCATCAAATAGTAGCAGAGTTTAACTTTCTTTCCTCATTACTTCTCCTATTGGCTTGTCTATTTTCCTCATATCCCCTAACCCTTATAATGACTACAATATATCACGTACTTAGGATGTGGGAGGCACAATGTTATGTATATAATATGTATTATTGCATTTAATCCTCATGTGAGTTAGAGATTCTTAGTCTCACTTTACAATTAAGGAAACTAAGTCTCAGTAAGATGGTTCTAGGTCACCCAGCAAGTAAACGTGAGGCTGGGATTCTATCTCAAGTCCATCTCATGGGAAACCCATTTCATAATCTCTGCGTGCCATGATCTTCTTGTTTGGATGTCATACTTACCTGGGCTCATTTGTGTTCTCATGGTGCACCTCTGGCTTCTTATGTTTGGGATGTAGCCTACTGTTTTTCTCCACATTCAAATTTAACACACAACCAATTTTATCCAATGCCTCTTTGTGCAATAAAGTCTACTTTGAAACTAGAGTTGTCTAGGGAAACAAAAGCCTCCTTAGAAACAGTGTTCTAATCTAGATTGCTATGGAAGAAACTTAAAAAACCCTGTCCCTTCCACATCTATTCTTGGATGGGTTTTGGCTTCTAGCTGATTCAGAAATTCTTTATGCTCATTTAGACCTTCTTAGGGAGTGGCTCATTCCAGCGTCACCCAGCCTCATTCTGACCATAGCAGGTCTCCTGCCTGGCTCTGCACCCCCACAAGGCTAGCACCAAGAGGGCACAGCTGTGGGGCCCACTCTGCGTAGGGGCAAGAGTGTCCCCAGGCAGGACAAACTCACATCCTCTGTGAAAAACATAATGGCTGCCTTCTGGCTTTAGTCACATTCTTTAGCTAAATCTTTTTGATGTGACTAAGATGTTCTGTGCCCAGAAACTGGGAACGGTTTTGAAAAGTGACCTCAACTTACTAAATGCAGAGTACAAATGCCTACATACAGTAACTATGAAAATACCACGAAGGCTAGGCTGAACAGTTTGATGAGAATACTTCAGATTGTCTTTGAAAGCAGCACATTGTACCCCTTGATTACACTAATGTACACAGCTATGATTTAATAATAAAAATAAATAAATTTAAAAAAAAAGAAAAGTGATCTCAAATATTAATTCCAAACCTCTAAGTTTCCACACTCATGTATAGTTATACGCAGCAAAGAAGTCTTTCTCATTGTCTGTTTTTCCGTCCTTACATGTGCAAACCCTATGTATCCTGTTAGTTTTCAAAGTGGCTTAAATTTCAAGTACCTTCATAAGGATATTGATTCTTGAACACACAGTGGGAGGGATGCAAGAGATGGCAGATTCACAGCTGAATTATCTTCAGTCCCTGCCATCAGACTCTGTTCTCTGTTCTGATTCTCCTTTCAGATACCCTTGTTTTCTAGCTTACAATAATATTCCCTTAGAATCTCGAGCTAAGCCCTAAGTTCTCCTTTGGTGAGAGCACATTTAAAACCGAATGGATGATTACCGGACCCAACATGGAGTTGTAAGGGAATCATGCACACAGGATGTGGACAAGTATATATATAGTTGCCATGTGGAGAGTTCACCATAATCACCTATGCTGGATGGGAAAGCTGCAGACATGAGGTCATTTCCCTAAAATGGCTCTTTCATAATCATGTCAGGGTGGTTATTCTTCCACCATTAGTTGCTTCCTTTTTTAAAGTCAGTTTTTCTCATGTTGGTGTTGAAGGAAAGGTTTATGAGCTTACCCTGAAAAATGTGCGAGGCTGAAATAAATTTTGGGGTTAAGCTAAGTAGACTTTTTTAGCTGCAGACTGTTCAGAGCTTGTGAAGTGTGACTGTGCATTATAAATGTTCACAAAGAGATCCATCACATGCAGAATTTCCTATGGTTATTTGACCATAGAACCTCTTTTTTTATAGCAAGCCTATTAATACATCCTAGTGACACCAGAATTTCAGGTTCTTGGTCTTGGCGATAGGAAGAATGAATCAACGGACCACAGGATCAGTGCTAAGTCAGGATTTATTTACAGAAACAAAACTTACAACAACTACAAAAACCAAACCTCTTGGCAGAGAGAACCCAGGAGGGGAACAAGCTTTCCTGCTCCCTCTTTGAGCTCTGTTTTTGGGCGCCCTGCTCAGGGATTTATATAGTGGCAGGGGGGCTGCTCTTGTAGAGTGTGAGTCCTGTCAGTTACAGTCAGCTGTCCAATGAACTCTCAGGCCTTGGAAACTGACAGGAAATTCACTAGTCAGAAGTGCAAATGGAGGGTACAGCAGGGCACCAGCATCTCCCCTGCAGGTGTCTGGGCCTTGCAGCAAGCTGGTTCCTGTTCCTCTGTCCCCAGGAGCATCAACACCTCCAGGGCTAAGGCAGCAGGTCATGGCGCTGCTTTGTCCTACATCATTAGAACAGAGTTCCAACAACCATTGTGTGGTAGACACTGAAGGTCTTTGTCAAAAGCTTTGAAGGTTTTTTTATTTCATTTTATTTTATTAAATCATAGCTGTGTACATTAATGCAATCATCGCATATAATGTGCTGGTTTTACATACAATTTGAAATGCTTTCATCAAACTGGTCAACATAGCCTTCATGGCATTTTCTTAGTTATTGGCTTAAGACATTTATATTCTATACCTAGTAAATTTCACATGTACCCTTGTAAGATGCACCGTAGGTGTGATCCCACCAATTACCCTCCCTCCACCCAACCTCCCCCTTTTCCTCCCCTCCTTCTCCCCTTTCCCCTTCTTCTTGGGCTATAATTGGTTTATAGCTTTCATAAGAAAGCTATACATTGGTTTTATAGTAAGACTGAGTACATTGGATACTTTTTCTTCCATTCTTTTTTTTTATTATTATTAAATCATAGCTGCATACATTGATATGATCATGGGGCATCATACACTAGCTTCACAGACCATTTGACACATTTTCATCACAATAGTTAACATAGCCTTCCTGGCATTTTCCCAGTTACCGTGCC
>CAUYPK010013266.1:0-10097 GCA_963574355.1 Loris lydekkerianus | reverse complement strand
CTGAGGGATTCTACTGTGTTTCTCAGATCTTTGAGGGATGCAACTTCTTGTCTCAATGTGTCAAAATCTTTGGTCATTTGGTCTTTGAATTTGTTGAATTCTTGAGATATCTTTTGGGTTACTGCTTGGAATTCTAATTCGATCTTATCTGCTATCCAGATTCTGAATTCAATTTCTGACATCTCAGCTATTTGTGCATGGGATCTTGTGCTGTGTCTGCCCCATTGATCCTTGGGGGAGTTGATCTACTCTGACTATTCATGTTGCCAGAGTTTTCTGTTGATTTTGCCTCATGATTGTTTTTCACTGTTGCCTCTGGCCATCCTCATCAGATTTGGGGAGGTGTCTCTCCAAGATTAGACCCCAGCAGGATCACTCTATTGTTGCTGGATCTTCATAGGGAGTGGCCCTGTGTAGTTCCTCTGTGGCTGCCCCAGCTAGGGAGTTCTGGTTGTGGAAGCAGCTCCAGCGTGTGACACACTCGGATTCAGCAACAGGGTGGGAGGTGGTGTGCACGGTTCAGGGAGTGCCTGGCACCCAGTGACTTTGGCACAGAGAGCCCAAGGCTCCAGCAGTCTCTGACCAGGAGAAGGGCTCTGTGCAGAGGCAGGGAGGGCTCCAGAGGGCACGCAGCTACCAGAGTCCCTGGCCAGATGAGTGGGCTGGTGTGGAGGCAGGGAGGGTACAGGAGAGAGGATGCAGGGTTGCATGGCTCCCGCAGTTCCTGGTCAGGGCATGCAGAGACCTGGCAGGCACGCGTTGCAGGTCGGGGGTTGCATCACAGCTCTTATGGAGGTCTGGGAGTTTGAGGTTGCTGTGAGCTGTGACGCCATAGCACTCTACCCAGGGAACAGCCTGAGGCTCCAGTGTGCTAAAACCGGTCTCACTCTGCTTCTGAGGGTTAAGGCTGTAAGGCAGCTCAGTCCCCACTTTTAGGCTGCTCAGTCACTAGGTTACTAGCTCCCACCCGATCCTTGCTCTGTGACCCTGAGGGTGGAGCTTGCTGGGACAGTTCTCTCACAATGGCTCCCTGCAGCCCACAGCTGAACACTATTAGCTCCGTCCGGCTTAGCAGTTCAGTCTGGGGCCCTAGACAATGTCCAAAGTTCTCTGCACTCCTGCTCAAGCTCTCCCCAAGGCAGTTCAAGTGAATGCCAAGTCCAAAAACACTGAAACAGATCACAGGTAAGGCCTTTCCAGTTTGCGGTCTTGCTGCTGCTTGTACTTATGGCTGCCAGCAGGATTAGGTTGATCAAACACATGCAACCACTTGCCACTGTTTTTGTCCTCCTCTTGGGATCCAGAAGTCCCTTGCTGACTCCCTGTATCCTCAAAGGGATGATTATAGGCAGATGCCACCAGCCAGAGATGCCTGGAGTCTTATATCCCCAGACTCATCATGCCCAGTTGCAGGGAAGCTGTTACTTGGCTGCCATCTTGCTCAACCCCCCTCCCCCCCCAAATCATTTTTAATTTAAAAAATATGGGCTCACAATGCTAACGTTCTGGTATCAGGTAGGGTCCAGCAGCCAGTGTACCATATGTGCTGCCCCTGCCAGGGACCGCCCATCCTAGACAGATGCTTAGAGATTCCTTGGTTTGCATGACCTGGTCAGGGCCACATGGTCAGCTGAGGATGCTGGTCTTCAGTCTCAAGGTATCAGCCTGTAGCAGATGGGGATGAAGTGAGACTCTGTGGCCAGCCTCTGTCTTAGGCTGTGACACCTTCCTGGCCCCTCACTTCAGATCCCTGAGTTAGCAGTTCCATAGCTCAGGTGGGGCGGGAAAGGGTTCCAACAGGACAGGAAGGTCTGGACCAGGTTCAGGTGAGGGAGGGGAGAAGATGAACTTGAGGTGGGCCTGAGAGGAGCATGAGGGGGCCCAGTCGGGGCACTGGGAGTGTGTGTCAGCCAAGTGTGCTGGGCAGTCATGCTGGGCAGGTGTGCTTGTATACCAGGCAGGTGCACTGGCAGGTGTGTTGAGCATGTGAGTGGGCAGTGGGAGGGCTGGCAGCCATCAGAGGGCCCAACCATGTGATCAACCCCTAGAGCAGGGGCAGAGATGGGCGATGCAGGGGAGCTCAGAGAGCCAGGAGCCATTAGAGCTGGATGGGAGAGAGGTCGGGTTACCCTGCCAAGCTTCTGGGTGCCCAATTCATTAATGGCATTGAATCCCACACCAAGGAGCTTAAAAGCATCTCAAAAGAGCTCACACTTGGATATCAGACAGCCTGTTCATTCTTTTATTCATTTATTCGACTTGCAAGCATTCGTGTTACACTTTCTTCCAGACGTTGCTGGGACATCTGCCCCACTCCTCATGTTGCAATGAGTTTTCCTTTTCTTCCCTATCTTCAGAGCTCTTCTGACAGGAATTTGGGGCAGGCTGCCCGAAGGGCTGTCAGCAGGGAGTCATCTAAGCCCACACAGCCTCGGAATCCTCACAACTCCCTACAGCATGCAGGGCAGGCACCTCAGCCTGGAGATGCTGGGTTCCATGTTTAGTTTTGATTCAGAGATGGACACTCCCTGGGACCCACGTGGACGTAGGGAAGGCCTTGGTCAACCCACATACTCGGTCCCTGGAAACGTCTGGGTCTGAAGAGGCTGAGCTGTCTCCACGAAGGAGAATAAAGGCACTAGACTATTTGAAGGAGAGACTTGCCTCCAGCCACGATGGAGGAGCCGCATGCGCATTCACCCTACTGCTTGGAACAGCCCAAACCCCAAAGAGACAGAATATATGGAAGGCAGTTTCAAGACACTGGGCATCAGACAGTGGAGGATGGCGATCCCCAGGAGACAGGAGGTGCCGGAGGTGCTGCAGCTGACTGCCTGGAGCTGCCCTGGCCTGCCGTGCAGGGAGGGGAAACAGAGGAAGCCCAAACACAGGCTGACCTTTGACTTCTCAGAAGAACTAACTCCTGGAGGTAGGGGTGCCACAGCTGCTGTGAGAGAAACGGTTGTAAACTCCGCATTCTGTGCCCACACAGGACATGCTCAGAAATGAAGCCCACAGAACACCCATGTGGCCTGAGCTCTTCATCCCGGCCACAGAGCTCAGCGCCACTCAGGGTGGGCCTGGGACCTCAAGTGAAGCAGTGGAGGAGCTAGAGTCCTTCCCAGCTCCTGCCCGCTGCCAACACTGCAGCAGGGGGTTACTGCCAAGAGTGTGAGCCCATCATGAGTCCCATGGAAGGATATTTCTAGGGACAGACTAGCCAGGGAGTACCAGCTGCGTGGGGGGACTGTGTCAGGCATGCAGAGATGGGGCTCTGGAAGCTTGGCCAGCTGTCCAGGACATGGAGGGAGCACACCTCTCCTCACCCAGGCATCTTCTCTGCAGAAAGTGACTGCCATGGGTGCCCAAACGTCACAGATCCAGGTAAGAGGCAGTGCAGAGGTCAGCCATTGGTGCCCATGCTCTGGGAAACTGAGCCACTGTGAGGTGGAGAAGAATCAGGGCAGAAAGCAGTGAGGGGCTCTGACTTCAGGCCTCAAGCACTGGGACAAGACCAGATGCTGTTGGCCATAGGTCCCAGCTGCCCACCACCTCCAACAGGCGCTGCCAGCTGTGGCTTCTGCTGGCTTCATGGAAAAAGAGGAATGCTTCCATGATGCCAGGAAGCATTTTCAGCCAGGGGGCTGAGCATGAGAGTCCCAGCTCACAGCCCTTGGGCCTCTGCTGGACACAGCTATGCCGCTCTCTGCTCCATGGACGCAAGGTCTTATGGGGAGTTTCCTCCCTGATCCAGAACTGAGTCATCAGCCTTCCATCTTTGGACTCTTTAGATAAGCATCATCTCAAATTAGCCAGAAGAATAAAACAAGGAAAAACATTTCTTCTCTTTTCTTTGTTTTTTTTTCTTTTGGAAAAACATTTCTTTATGATAAAAAGGAAAACAAAGCCCAAAGCTACATGTGGGCTGTGTTGCCCCCTCTCTGCACCTTCTCACCTCTCGCATCCCTAGAAGGTGAGGAGCCAGAGCAGGAGGGAGAACGTGTGGCCGCAGGCCCAGACATCCAGCCTGCAGAACTGTGAGCCTGCAGTACTGTTTGTAAGCCACCTGGTCTGTGGTTTGGTGGTGCAGCAGCCTGGATGGACCAAGATAGACAGACCACGCTCATGGATGAGAAGGTACTGCACTGCTAAGCTGTCCATTCTCCCTGAAAGATCAATATCATCTTAATCAAAATTCTAGCAGGCTTTTTGTAGAAATTGACAAGCTGACTCTGAAAGTCAGATGGTAATGGAGAGGTGTTGGAGCCTAGCAAACACCCCTGAGTTTGGAGGGACTGCACACGCCAGCTCTGTGCCCTGCACGGTAGGGGTCAAGGTGGTGCAGTGTCCGTGTCAAGAGAAACAACTAGACTGACACAACAGAATGAAGAGTCCAGAAATAGACCCCCAACGGAAATCAGAATGATTTCCTCTCTCTGGAAAGGAACTTTCTGGGATGACAGTGTCTCTAGATTGTGATAGGGGTTTTGATTACGGACTGTATACATCTCTCAAAACTATCCAAACGTCACTTAAGGTCCCCATGTGTTACTGTGTGTCATTCCCTGTCAGTGCAATAAACCAGTAATTCATAGGAAGGCCCCATGGGCCTGGGACGGTGCCTGCTGGGCAGGCAGGGAGGGGCTGACCTTCCTGATAGGGCTGCCTCAGGCAGAGGCAGAGTGATCTCTGAGTCAAGGTGTCTCTGTGACTTTCTAGACATGTTTCTAGTGATTAAGCTCAAAAACTCGGGCATATTCCTTCCACACTTATCAGCATGGTGGGGCTTGGGTTAACTCCCCGTCTCCACTCAAAGCCAGAACAGCAGTGTCTACTGCACACATCTTTAGGGCCCTGGAAGGACTGGACAGCACCACCTCCCCCCTTTCTATTTCACAGTAACACTGTGTTGGGTGAGGGTCGGTGGGGCAGAGGGCCAGGAGGTTGGGACCTGAGCCCTGGAGTCCTGGAGGAGCTTCTCTGGAGGACACAGCTGCTACACTTATCCACATCCACCTATTGGGAGAAGTGTTAAATGCTGATGCATTAATAAATAAAATAAAATTCCGTAGGGCTGAGAAAGCCATCTGTGAGGTGCACACAGCCAGCTCTGCTCTGGAGAACACACTGGCATCCGTAAAGGCTGGAGGCACTTATTTACTGAGCAACGAAGACATTACCAGACAGTCGAGGAAAAAAATGTGTTTTTCCACTTTGGGAAATAGTCAAAGCTTTTATATTCCACCAAAAATAGAAGTGGAATTCTAGAAAGCAAAAATAGGTGGGCTTATCCTTGCCTGCAACTCACAAATGCACACAGACCATAAATGCCCTCATGGCTCTGGAATGTGCCTGCTTCCACGAGGTCGTGGGAAGAGCTGGGAGGGAAGCCTGGCCTGCCTAGCCTGCAAGGGTGGCGTCCTCGGGACACCAGGATCAGGACACCCTCTCCTGATCCTGGTGTCCTTCCCTCCTAGCTGTGGGGCCCTCTGGAGCTACAGGACACTGCCCACTTCAAGGGCTGTGCCCCCGGGGCTCCCCAGCCCCTCTCCTGATCCTGGTGTCCTTCCCTCCTAGCTGTGGGGCTCTGGAGCTGCAGGGCACTGCCCACCTCAGGTGTGTGCTCCCTCTGCTCTGTCTAGGATGCTCACTGAGCCCCTGCCCCTTGAGAAGAGGCTGTGGGAGCACTAGCCAGGGACACCACTCCCCCATCCTTCAGGGCCCGCTGCACAGTGGAGGTACGTTCCCCGGTAGGCCCCAGGTAGTGCTCAGACTGAGTGTAGCTGCCACTGAGGGCGGACAGCCTCTTTGGACCTTAATGCAGGCAGAAACAGCCACTTAATGTTTGAAGATATCATTTACGGAATATTTAATAGGCTAGTTTATATTTTATTTTTACATACTTTGAAATACACAGATTTCTGAGTGGTGATTTTACAGAGAACCTTTCAGGCAAGAAAACTGAAGCCCAAGTGAGGGAGCCATGTCCAGGAGGTGACCCGTCCTCACACCAGTCAGAGCTGCCTCCCTGGCTTCTAGGCTCAGCCCCGGTGTCACCAGGGCAGGACAGCAGGTGGCCAGGCCACAGCAGCCCCTCCCCCCAGCTGCCCCAGGTGTCCCTTCTACCACCTGTTCCTGATATAGGGCTGTGAGAGAGAAGAGGAGGGACTTACTAGACCTATCCTGGGGGTTCTCCAGAGCGTGTTCCACATTAGGCTTATTCCAGAAATGCAAGGTTTGTTTAACATTTGAACTTCAATCAACTTAATTCACCACATTAATATAACAAAACAGAATAATCACTATCATCTCAATAGACTCAGAAGAAAAAATGTTATAAAATTCAGCATGCATTCACAAAAATAAACTCATAGCAAAGTAGAAATAGAAGGGAACTTGCTTAACCTCATAGGGTATAGCTACATATGAAAATTCCTACAACAAATATCATGCTTATGGGGAAGTATGGACAGCTTCCCTGTGGGGTCAGGAGCGAGACAAGGTGCTCACTGTCGGCACTGCTCAGCACCAGCCAGCGAGGCGCTCAGGGAGAAGGCTGCAAAGGATAGAGCAACCGGAAAGGAAGGAACAAAACCCGCATTGTTTTCAGGTAGGTGATTGTGTACATAGAAAATCCAATAGAATCTACAGACAGCTCTTAAAACCATCAAGTGAATCTGTAAAAGTTGCTGGATCCAAGGTCAACATACAAAGGTTAATTATATTCTCTATAAACCAGAAACCAATGGTCACAAAATATAAGCAGCAAACATTTTAAATCATCATCAGACACGCCACATATCCAGGAATACATCTAACAAAATATGTGTGAATATCTATACAGAGATTACATAATAAAGAGATCAACTGAAGAATATTTAGATAAATATGGGATAAATATTTAAATAAACATAGATTATTTTGAGATAAACATGAACTGAAGCATTCACCAAAATTCAGTTCTCACCAAATTGACCCATAGCTTCAATGCAGTTCTGATAAAAGTTCTAGCAGGATTGGGGGGAAATTGATAAACCAATTAAAAATGTTACGTAGAAATGCAAAATATAGCAAAGAAAGTGTTGAAGAACAACAAAACTGGAAGATGATTCTGTGGAGTGAGAAAGCTTCACAATGGAGACGGGGAGAGCTGGTGTAAGGACATGGCGCCACCCTGACAGTGGTCCTGAGAGGCAGCAGTGGGCCAGGCCTGTGTGGACACTTGACCTGTGACAAACCTGCCCTTGCAGAGCAACAGGGAGATGCTGATGGGTCAGCCGGAATCACATATAAGCAACAACACACTGACTCTGAACCCTGCCTCACACTGTGTAGAAATGCCATGCCAGGGGAACTGCTGCCTACATTTGAAAACAGAAAGAAAGAGTAGCATATCTTCATGACCATGGAGTAGTTGAGGTTTTCTAAACAGGACACAAATAACCTAACCATAGAAAAGTTTGATAAATTGGATCCCATTGAAATTAAAAACTCCTGTGCATCAGAAGACATCACCACAGTTATGGAAGCCATTTGCAACGTCTATAACTGATGGGAGTTTGTGTCCAGAATATACAAAGAACTTGTATAAAAAAATAAAAAAACCTTGCAGCTTCTTCCCTGGAAAGGACGTGCATATGGACCACAAGCACATGTAGAGATGTGAACCCTCTCCAGGGTCAGCTAAAACCACTGTGAGGTGCCACACCACCCTCCACCGCCAACATGAAAAGGCCTGTCCATACCAACTGTAAGGACAAGTGGCCGAAACATCCCCTGCTGCTGGTGGGAATGTGAAGTGGCCTGACATTGCAGAAAATCAATGTTCTTTACTGCAGCAGATCCTTGGTAGATACCCCACAGAAACACGCACACAGACATACCCAAAGGCATGTGTAAGAATGCTCACAGAAGCATTATTCATAATAGCAAAAACAGGAGGCAACTGAAATCCTCAACAGTAGAATGAATGAATATATTTTGAAATGCTAACACTCTGGAATAGTACAGGGCAATGAAAATGTTTCGATTGCTACTGCTTCCACAAGGATGGTGGGTCTCAGAAACACAGTATCATGGGAAGAAATACAGGCCATATGGCTTCATTTATCTAGAGTAAAAATAGGCACGATTGGTCTATGGAGCTAGAAGTCGGGGCAGAGGTTACCTCTGGGGAGTGGAGGCAGTGACAGGGGTGGGGTGGGGGGTGGCACTCCATGCGGAAGCATTCTACGTCTTGCCCCAGGCGAGGGTTTCACAGGCATGTCCTTTAGGACTAATTTGTTAAAAAGCACACTTATGCTACAGGTACTTTCCCCTGTATACGTTGTACTTTAGATATTAAACAAAAAGTTTAAAATTACATGTATGATGGTCCGTTTTTGTAGTAAAGGGACTTGTGTGTAATAGTTGACTTGAGCCCCTAATACTCTAGTTTAAGACTATAAACTACAAGATCTTGAATGCACAGTCATTCCAAATACCCTAGAGAGAAGGCTTTAAATAACTGCTCAAGCTGTCTGATTTGTCACTCACTCAAGTTCATTAGGTACAAGCTTAGTTCCAGCTGCTTCTAGAACAGCTCCTGGGGTGGGGGGAGAAGAAGGGAGGGGAAGAGGTGGGAAGGTGGGGAGAGGGAGAAGGCAGGAAGGGGGAGGAGGAGAAGGCAGAGGAGGAGTGGGAGGAGAAGGCACACATGTCCCGCCTGCAGTCCCAGCCACCTCCCTCCTCTGCCTGGCTCCACTTGCCAATTCCTTTTAGTTCTCTAGAAAGACCGCTGATGTAGTGATTAAGAAATAGCTCAGCAAAATAGAAAAAAAAAGTTCCTCTGACTGGTTCTAGAACACTACTATAGAGTAATATGTTACCAGGAACCATACGGTTTTCATACCTGATTCATAAAAAAGTCCACTACCATTCAAAAGAAGTCAGTGAGGCTGCTAGTTTTTGTTTTATGTGTCTATTTATACCCACAGCACCCCACAAAGAATTGAGGTGTTGGGTGTGTCTCCACATTCACTATCTCTTACAATTTTTAAAAATAATTTTTCTTGGCTGGGTGCGGTGGATCACACCTGTAATTCCAGCACTCTGGGAGGCCGAAGTGGGTGGATCGCCTGAGCTCATGAGTTTGAGACCAGCCCGAGCAAGAGCGAGACCCTGTCTCTACTAAAAATAGAAAAACTAGCCGGGTGTTGTGGTGCACACCTGTAGTCTTAGCTACTTGGGAGGCTGAGGTAAGAGAATCGCTTGAGCCCTGGAGTTTGAGGTTGCTTATGACATGGCACTCTACAGAGGGCCACAAAGTGCAACTCTATCTAAAAAACAAACAAAAAAAATTCTCCCTAAAGGTCATATACATTTTAGAGTTACTTTAAATTCACACTTGTGTTGCTATGAACAGTAAACAGTATCATTTTTCTAAATTAAATGTTATTTATTGCCCATGCACAGAAATCCTTTTTGGGATGTATGTATGTCAGTCAATTTTATATTAGTGTGTCATAGATTTTTATTAAATCTAGGAATTTAGCTGTGGATTTTTTAAATTTTCTGCATATGCAAAAGTATTTCTTCCTTTCTATCTTTACGGGTTTTATTCCGTTCCCTCTTGCTGTGGGTCCGGCTCTCTCGCAGCATTGAGCAGTACTGCATAGGGACACTCCCTGGCCTGCTTCTGCTTTCAAGAGAATGTTCTTAACATTTCGAGTCTGATGTTAGTTGTAGGAGTTTTCGTAGACACTTTTTATCTGGTTAAGGAAGCTCCCTTTCTATTCCTAGTTTTCTGAGTTTATTTTTCTAAGCATGAATTATGCTGGATTTATTAAAAGCTTTCTCTGTATCTACTGTGATGATTATACGATGGTCTTCCATCTCTGATGTAGTGATTTACATGAATAGATCACACAGGGTAGCAGAAAGTTAAATGCTGGGGAGACCCAACCTGGTCAAATCACTATTTTTATGATTATGTTTTTATTTCATAAACTGCTAGACTTTGGTATGCTAAGCATTCAGGACTTTCCAATAATTCATTCTGGATTTTCTTGATAAGTGCCATTCTGCTTCAGTTTTGGAGTCAAGGTCACACCAGTGTG
>CAUYPK010013260.1:0-18760 GCA_963574355.1 Loris lydekkerianus | reverse complement strand
TGAGTGATACCACACAAAAATACCAAGGGCCACAGCTTGATGCTATGAAAAAAAAAAAAAAAAAAAAAAACAAAAAAAAGCTACTTGTAAGATTTTAAAAGGTCACAAAAAAAGCAGATCTTCGATACACAGCTTTCAATGTATTTATCAGGAAATAAGAATGGTTAAAAGGGAAAATTAGCTAAAGATATTCACAAGTTGGAGAAAGGATAATAGAACAGTGAAAGAAACAACAAGGAAAGAAATAATAAAGATAAATGCAGAAATGAGCCCAATTGTGCATGTGTCCACCCACACACATGCAAGTGAGAAGTAGAGGTTAGCCGTGACCACGGTTATATCTTAAATATGTTCATAGTTAGACTTCTAGATTGAATAATCAAGGAAAAATATGCAGGCAAACCAAGTACAGAATGAAAGGGGAGAAAAAAAACTACGGAAAACACTGTTCTTTTCTTTAAGGTAAACAATACTAAATTTGAACTTTGTGAAATACGTTTGAAAGGGTAATATGCCACAGTCAGTATAATAACAAATGGAAAACTTGCATGAGCCAGTAAGTGTGAAAGAATTTGATATTAAAGCAGCAAGTATTGAAAAGGGAAGGCAAGCCCTATCCTCTCAGGACTCCTAGTCCAGAAAGCTAGACACTTGATTTCCATCACACTTAAAAAAATAAAAAAGAAACAAAACTTAGTTGCTGCTTTGTGCAAGTTCCAGAAAATACTTAAAAAGTACAAAAAGAAAAAAGTTTCCTACTCTAAACAAATGATGTGTCCATTACTCATGAATTTCTTTTTCATTTTGCGATTTTTAATTGAATTTTTATTTTGAAATAATTTGAGACACAGAAAGTTTACAAAAACAGAATGGAGAATTGCTGTGTATCCTTCATGTCGCCTTCGCAAATGTTAAAATCTTCCGTAATCATAGTACAATTATAAAAACGAAGACGCTAATATTGGTGCAAAAGGACTAACTAATCTACATATTTTATTTAGATTATACCTGTTTTCCCACTGGTAATCTTTCTTTTGTTCCAGGATCTTACATTGTGTTTGATTGTCATGTCCCCTTTGTCTCCTCCAAGCTGTGACAGTTTCTTGTCTTTCATGACCTTGACACTTTTGAATATTTACTGGTCAGTTATTTTGCATATCATCCTTCTTTGAGGTTTGTCTGATGTTTTCTTATGCTTAGATAGAGCTTGTCCATTTTTGTCTGGAATATACAAAAGTGACGTGTGCTTCTCAGTGTCCTACCTTAAGGGGGACATGGTGTCAATATATCTTATTACTGGTGCTGTTGACCTTGATCTCTTTAAAGGTGGTGTTTTCAGGTGTGAAAGTACTATTTTTCCCTTTGCAATACTAAAGATTTGGGAGAAGATGCTTTCAGGTTATGCTCATACCCTGTTTTTCCTTAAAGCTTCATTGGTCTATCTTGCTGCAGCAATTATTACTGTGGCATTCAATTGGTGATATTTTATTTCCATCATTCCCTTCTAATACTTATTAGAATTCTTAAGTGAGAAAAAGCTGTCCCTTTTCTTCCATTAATGAATGAACTAATATCAGCATGGACTCACGGGCATTTATTTTATTCTATGGGTTATAATCCAACACTACAGGTATTTTGATGCACAAATTGTCCTGGCTCTGACCACTGGGAGCTCTTTCAGCTGGGTTCCTATGCTCTTTTTAACAATGCTCCTGTCCTTTTTCTGGCACTTTCTTGCTTTCTGACACTATAAGACACTAAAATCTTGTCTATATTTTCCTTGTTCTATCTTATTTTATAAACCTAATATCATTTAGGTGTCAAGGACAGATAGAGACAACACAGGGAAAGAGACACAGGCCTGTCTAACTTATGACTATGGACACAAAAACTTTAAAATAAAAGGCAAATCTAGTCATGTATGAAAAGTAATATTTTGATCAAATGCTGTTAATACCAGAAATGCAAGGATGCTTGGCATCAGAAACTCAAATAGTGCTACTATATGATCCAGCAATCCCAGAAGTGGGTTTTCAGTCCAAAAGACTGAAACCACCATCTCAAAGAGATACATGTATCTGCACTCCTATGTTCTTACAGCAGTATTCATGACGGTCAAAATAGAAACAACCCCAGTGTCCACAGACGGATGAATGAATGAAGACGGTGGTGCTACATACAATGGAATGGTATTTAGCCTTAAAAAGAAAGAAAGCCTGCATTGTGCCAACACAACAGGGGACATCATAGGAAATGAACTAAGCCAGTCACAGAAGGACAAAGGCTATGTGATTCCACTTACACGAGGCATCCGTAACAGCCAAACTCTCAGAAGACAAGAATATGATGGGTATGACCAGTAAGTACACAGAAGAGTGTTTAATGTCGTTAACCACAGGGACATGCAAGTGAAGACCACAATGACACACCACACACCCTCTAGAATGTCTACAGTTTAAAAGACGGACAACACCAAATGTTGACAAGGATGTGACACACATGGCCCTTTCACACATTGCTGGGGGTTGGTGCATTGTCTACAAAGAATTTAAAAACAATAACAAAACTGTTTGTCAGTTTTCTATTTATTATCAGTACATCCCAGCAATTCTAAATAACATTAGTGATTAAAATACTTCTCCCCCCCAAATGTCTTTGTGTTGGTCTAAGTGTTAAACAATTGTTGGGGTTACTCTTCAGTTTTAATAATGTGCGTGTGTACATCAGGTTAGTGCATTCGCTTAGCTGTCCTTTGATAATCCCTGCATATTACTCCCGGTCATGTGGTCAGTGCCTACATAATTAGACTCAGCCAGAATGAGCCCCTTGAGGTTCGGAGTGTTTTCAGCTGCCTTCAGAGCATAAGTTTTGTCTACTGTGTAGTACATATGTGTGTATTTAAACGGTAGATGGGTAGATCACTAAACAGTAGATTGAAAAAAATAAAAAAAGTAATTGAAAGTCAAAGTAACAAAACTTTAGCTCCTTGCTTCTGTAATTCTGTTTTGAAATTTAAAATGCAGAAATAGAGTGAACGTTGCAAGGTATACTATTTTTGTTTAGATAAGTGAAAATTTTACTTCCGGCATGAAGTGTCTTACTAAACAGGAACAAAAAATAAAAAATTAAACTTTGTTTTCTTTTTTAATGAACTGGCTATTTAACCAAAAGAATGAATCAAGAAAAGAATGATTACTGATTATTACATGAATATTACTGAAAATAATTTTGTTATAGAGAAGATCACTAAAAATTATCTACTTCAGGTGTCAATTACTTAGATACACCATGATTGAGTTAGAATACAAAATGGTACAATCGCTTTTAAAAACGTTTGAATGTTTCTGTAACGTTAAACATACACCCGCCTACCCTTGACCCACTCCTAGGTTTTTATCCAAGAGAAATGAAAACGTGTCCACAAAAAGCTTGGGCAAGAATGAACACAGCAACTCTGTTCACAATAGCCTGGAAGCAACCCAGATGTTCTAGTAACTAAAGAATGGATAAACAAATTGCAGTACATTGCAAAAATGGAATTCTTTACATCTATCAAAGAATAAACCACTATTATAGATGCATGAATCTCACAGACATTAGTGAGGGAAAGTGGGCAAAGAAGAGTATGTGCTGTGAGATTTCATTTCTGTGAAATTCCAGGATGAGACACTAAAACAAAAAAAATTAAAGTGAAAAACAAAACAAAAGAAAACAATCCCCAGTGGTTTTCTCTGATGGGGACAGGGGGTGGGAGTATGAACTGGGAAGAGAGAATCAGAAACATTCTGTGGAAGTAAAACATGTTCTGGAAGATAATGAGGGTGTGAGTTCTACAAAGGTATAGACTTGTCAAAAATGTGTGGCTAAAGTTGGTGCGTTATATGCACATCCATTTTACCTCAAAACCCCCAAAACTCAAAAAATAATAATCCAATTTGGGTGGAGGGTAAGTGGGGGGAGAAATGGCGTTAAAATGGCAGAATGTTGGTACTATTTAAAGCTGAGTGATCATCACATGGGTATTCCTTGTGCTATTCTGTTTTCTTTGTATATTTTAAAATTTTCTATAATAGGAAATAAAAATAAGCATATAAAATGCATGAATATATCATTATAAGGGCACATATAAGTAAAAATATAGATAACAAATACGTTAAAATTGTTGCTTACAGGGGAGGTGGATAGGAGAATAAGTCTGGGAAGGTGGAGAAATATAACAAGGGTGACCTGCACAGAACAATAATGGTGTGCTGTGAACTGTGGAAGGAAATGATCTCAGTCTTCTAAACCTAATGTCTCTCTTCCTTTAAACTCATAAAAGGTGTGGGAATATTTATCTTGTAATGGATTAAACGTATATCATGGAGCTATAGCTGTTAAATCAGTGTGGCATTGACACAAAACTACAGCTATAGATTGATGACCCACAAGAGATAGTCCAGAAACAGACCCCTACACATTCAGGAATTTAGTATTTGATAAAGGTGACGTCTCTAGTTAACCGAAGAAGGAAGGGTGGCCAAATTTAGAGACGCAACTCATACATGTCGAATACAAAGAAATATATTAATACTTTTCAAATATCTGGATTGCTGAATTTTAAAGCAATCAAAATCAACATAATATGGGAGATTGACTAGCAAAAAAGGTTAAAATATCTTCATGTCAAAAACAGCAAGTCACCCCAAAACTTGGCGGAAGCCCTGGGTGTGTAGCACGGACATGTCATTCTTTAATTGAAATGATGTGGTGGCAAGCTGGCTTTTTTGTTGGGGGACCCTCAAATATCAGCATCTGAAGTTCTTTTCTCCAGGTACACGGAGGGTTCTTTTGCACAGAACAAACTTCCACTCTTCTCCTTAGAGGTACACACCTGGTTGTTGGCAGTTTTGAAGCAGAGGAAAAAGAGGGTTAGGAGGGGTCTTCCAATTCATACGCAAAATTTCATTTATTTCTCCTGAATTTATGTCCATGCGTCTTTCTCCTTCACTCGTCCTGTCTCTGATATCCCTGAGTCCAGATTAGAAATTGTGAAGTTGACAATCCAGAAGTTGCATGTTGAGACTTCTCTCAGCCCTCCCATTTTGGGGTCTGCATCTGACTTCCCTTCAGCGATACCTGTTGCCATCAAGCCCTAGGCTGCCTGAGTTCTATAGGATAAAATAATCTTTCTTGGTAGATCTACCACTGCAGACCCTAGGGCTGTAGCCTCCTCTGCCTTAAAAAATCATTACATTTCTTCTGTGTTAACGTCCAAATTTTTTTTGCAGTGTCTTATTTGCTTTTGTCTGTCTCTTATTCTCTTTGTTCCTGTAATTGTATATGTTTTAAATTCCTTTGCTCTCACTTTAAATGGGTTTTAGAAGGCAGAGTATATAAACACATGTGGTCAGCATGTAATATTTGATGAGAAGTCGACCGATAATGTTGAAAACATAGATAGTGTTATAATACTTAGTATAAAGAGGACATACAAAGTGTATAAACAGTGTGGTTTCAAGCAGGTTAAAATGCACAGAAAAAAATATCAGAAGGAAAACATAAAAAATGTGAATTTTTACTACTTGTGGAATAATGGTGATTTTTAGTTTCTATTTAATCCTTTTATTTCCAAGTATTTTTGAGGATAAATGACTTGCAATTAGAATAAAGTAAATCTTAAAAAAAAAAAAAAAAACTTTCCAAAGTAGAGAGTGAGAAATATTTAAGACATCCTGTCAGTTGGAAGTATTTTTCTCCGGGCATAGTGTGCACCCTTGAAATTGGATGCTGCAAATTCTATCACTGATCAATAATAAGTAGACACACACATAATGCTAACACTGTGTTTGCTATGATTGATACAAATCATATACAAATCAATAATTTATTGATTATCTCATTCAATGGTTATAATGATTACAGAAGGAGGTGTTACGTTCTTCCCCATATGTAGAAGAGGAGACTAAGGCACAGACGCAGAATACTCATAGTCCCATGCTGGTAAGTTTGACCCAGATTTTGTATCTAAGTCTAACTGTAAGCAATGCCCTTAATCATCGTATTAGTCCCACTGCACATCACACATACACCAATGTATGTGCAAATGTCCTTAGCTAATTCTTTATACGTATTTGTGCCTGTACCTGCACATGTGCTCATACAGTCGAGAATATGCTTTGTCTCTTGAACAAAGTATAAATAGAGGACAAGAATGAAGGCCAGTAGGGCATCTCTCTGAGAACTGTGGTAATAAATACCAGAAGGGGCTACACACTACCTGGATCTGCATTCTCGTCATGTTTTCTTTCTCCTGCACTTTTCCACACCACTAAATAGTCTCTCACACTTGCATGCAGTCAGGGGGCCTTGGGCTTCTGAGTGCATGCAAGAAAGGAGCAATGCTCACACCTGTCAAGCCTTACGCTTTCTGACAGCTGTAGAGGTCCAAGATGGCCGTAGGTCTTTGTTTTAGTAGAGTGGGTGGAAGGGACTTCTTGCCAGCCAGAAAGCACTAAAAGTTAATGGCAGTTGACTAGAAACTATTGCAATTTTCCCTTTAAAGACAAATAAACTAGTTTAGACTCCCAAGTGTTTCCAGGAATGTAGAGGTTTTTGATCTGTTGTTCTTTCCAGCCAATTGTTCCAGAGCTCTAATTAAATAATACCACATGTAATATTCCCCAGGCTTTAAGACAGATATAATTTGAATGATTTTTTGGATGGCTTAATTTTCTCTAAAAAGTGCTCACAAGTTTTTAAGACGTTCTTATTTGTAGGCAGTAATCCCTAGTGTGAATGATTATTTCAGATGCATTCCTTCCTGATGCCACAGGGGTACATGCTTGAGATTTGTTAGTGTGTACAGTTTTTGCCTAAACAAAGTTTTCCCTTTTGTTTTGTGAAATAGAGTACTCTCTCAAGACTAATTTTATTTTCTCCTTTTTTAAAAATAAGAGCATTATTGAGCTTTACATACCCTAGTTACCTATTTAAAGGGTATGATTTTAATTTTTTAGTATATTTGTAGAGTTACAGAAACCAGCACCAGAATTGATTTCTGACCATTTTTATTACTCTAAAAAGAAATCCTTGAGCAAATCTAATGCCCAGATCTTAGCTTCTAAGAATAGTCTCCAATAAAAGGATCCAGGGGGTCCTTGGGAAAAGGGATGATTTTAAGACCGGGCAGCAAATATACAAGATGAGCCTTTAACATCTTAAAGTACCAGCAAGTAAAGCAGGGCTTACAAAACCAACACCAACAAGAGAAAAAGAAGCAAAACTCACTAACCCCTACACTCCTGGGGACATATCAAAGGGACACAGGAACCAACTGAAATAGCTCCCAGTGGCCAAAGCAGGAAAAATTTGAGCAATGAGATAAAGTGGTATTGGATGATAACCCAAATATCAATTAAATATTCGTAAGTCCATGTTGATATGAATAAATGGGTAAATAAATAAATGGAAAAGAAAAGACAAATTTTCCTTGCCAAAGATTTCCAAATAATATACAGCTTTTAAGGTAATTTGTATCCCACCGTTAATATTGTCTATTTGATAAGACATTATCCACATGCCTTCCTTTACTTTCTAAAGAACGGTTTCCTATAGGGCATTGAAGTCCTTGTCTATTAAATCCAACATTTGTGCCCTCCCACAAGCAGTTTCTGTTGTTTGCCTTGTTCCTTGTGTTGGGTCACTCTTTCTTGTTTCTTTCCGTGTCTCATAATTTATTGTTGAAAATTTGACATCTGGGTAGTACATTGTCATTGATCACTCTGGACACTGATCTCCTTTTTAATGTTGTTTGCTTGTTTACTTGGCGGGTCCATTTTAGTGAAGTCTATTTCCCACTTAATGTGAAGCTTATGATGACATTTCAGAGGGTGGAAGCTTGCTCCTGCCTGAGGTCACTCTGGGATCACAGTTGTGTAAGCAAGGCTTTCTTTTACTGTCTTTTTTTCCTAATCTATCTGTTAAGGTGTCTATTTCACTTGGTATCTCACCAGCGGATAGCTTCCTCTAATTCCTGGCCAATTGTGCTATTGTTTTTAATACTGCCTGAGGCATAAATTATTCCACACACTGATCCTATTAAATCAGTCCCCTTGGCAGGGGCAATTTTGATATTTGTTCTAACCCTAGGGAAGCTTTTCATAGCTCTTTCCCTTGCACTTTGGTAAACTTGCTGGCCTGCATTCTAACTTGCTGCTCTCACGGAGCTATAAGCTGCCTCTTAATTGATTGCCAATAAAATCTACATGGTTTTTGAAAGTGTCCTTATGCTTGAATTTCCCCATACTCTGCTTCAAATAAAGTTCATTTCTTTGGAGAGAACATCAGTGCTCTCTGTTGTAGTCTGCCCTTTCTTGGGGGTAAAATCTCTGAGCCACTACTCCAACTACTCCAGAGCTGGGATGAGGGTGACACCCTTGCCTTGTGAACAGAGTGCTGGGCAGAGGCAGCAGCGTCTAATGTTCTTGCAATGCTCCTCCTAGTGTGGAATCTCCATTCTATGGACAATCACAGCTCTAGTATTCTTGAACTGCCCTGTCTGAAATAGAACCTCTGCCTATGAACGGGGCTTATGGGGAGGAAGGGAGTGATCTCTTGGCTGCACTTGAGAATTTGGTCTCTGCAAGTTGGAGCTGAAAAGGACGGAGAAATGCTGGTGGCCATCCCCTTTCAGTGAAATTCTATATCCCTTAACTTGGAGCTGAGAGAAAAGGGAAGCTTGTAGCTCCATGACAGGCATCGTCTTAAGACAGTTTCCAGAGACTTTAGTGGTTCCTTTCAAAAAGTAATTTTTACTAGTTATAGTTATTTTGCTGGGGTAAATGGCTCCATATAGCTTCTCACTCCACATTTTCAAAATGGAACTCCTCTTGTTTTCTACCCTGAGACTAAACCATAGTTTATTTTCATGAACTCTCTGATGTTTAGGAGTTTGTTTACCCACCTGATGTGACTCCAGAGTTTCTGGAGATCAGTATCTCAAGACAGTAAAACAAGGCCAACTTCCTGATGGAGGAAAGGGGAGGGATATGTGAATTCTGGTTCTGCCACATCTACCCAGGTTGTTCTGATTTATCTGCACCATATCCCAGTGTGCCATGCTCACTGGCTGGCTTTCTAAGACATGAGGAGCAGAAAGGTTGGGAATTCAGCAACACAAACCATTGGACTGAGGTCACCCATCAAAGATCTCTCCCCATCTTCTTCCAAATTAACTAGCCAAATGCAGTTGAACCCTTTGTTACAAACTGGAGAACATGGGGTGATTTTATATGATATAGGAATAAGTTTTTTGGCTGGCTATTTATATTATAGGTTTACTACTCGAAAGAACTTTTTATAAAAGGAAAATAAATATGAATGTAGATATAGCTTTATGTAGAAAGTGCTTCTTAGTATACCAAAACATTAAGGATTCATGACAGGTGGCAACTGTTTCCTTTTTAAAAACAAACAAACCAGTTTAGATGTCCATGTGTTTCTAAGACTGTAAAAGGTCTGGGACACTTTTTCTTTCCATTTTCTTGTTTCAGTGCTACAATTAAAAAGTGCCACATGTGTGTGCCCGTGTACACATACAGCACATCAAGATTGTAATTTCACAATATCCTTACTTAGACAAGGCTAAAGTAGCTATTTTTTTTCT
This sequence comes from Loris lydekkerianus, assembly GCA_963574355.1. Lineage (NCBI taxonomy): Eukaryota > Metazoa > Chordata > Mammalia > Primates > Lorisidae > Loris > Loris lydekkerianus. Next base: position 9,114 of record CAUYPK010013260.1, on the reverse strand, counting down.
TCCAAGTAAGTCTAATTTAAAAGTGATCCTGAGACAAAGCAAAAATCATAAAGGTGCTGTGAAAGTAATTGGATTTTGGAAAAAGTTCTAACTATTTACATGATACCAAATATGTTTAGACAAAAAAAAAAAAAAAAAAAAAAAAAAGAAAAGAAAAGAAAGAAAGAAAAGAAAGGAAAAGAAAATTGGTTGTTTGAGCACAAGCCTGCAGAGAAGGTGCATTCAGAATTCTCTCTTCTAATTAGTTAGCCAGCTTAAAACACAGGGGCCTCAAACAACCAAAGGGGGAGTAATGTTTCCTCTTCTTCCATTCCACCCGCCCAGCCTTCTTTCTCATTTGTAGCTTCAGGTATAGCTGATCTTTTCCTTTTCATTCTTGCTGAGGCACTATCAGGATTAGCCTGAATGAGCAGACGGGCTCAGTTAATACAAAAGCCCAGCACCCACAGACCCTGGTTGAATCATACAGTCAGCAGAACTGAGGTTATTCAGGAGCCAGCCAGCAGAGCCAGTTCAGATGCACCTGAAGCTTGCAGTCAGTTGCTGATAATAGCGTCATTTTCAAGTTTAAGAGCAATCTTCCAGGAGAGCCTTGTGATTGCTTTTATGGGCTGGTTACCACCTAGATCATTATGTATATAAACTCAAAACATTGTTGTTGTTTTTTTAATCTCTTTTGTTTTCAAGTGTTGATCTCAAAATTGTTTTCAAATTTATGAATTTATATATCAGATCAGGCTGTGATAGAAACAGCTGTTATTCCAGTTCTGTACATCTCAGGGCAGTCTTGTGTGTGGTTTCCCAGTGGCATGGACTGTAGTAACACGAGGGTAACATTTGTGTTTCCTGCGGCCTTTGTGTCTCTTCTTTTGGTCAATTCTCCAGAAGAGGATCCAGTTTCAGAGACATGGGCCTACTCAGCACAGTACCCCCACCCACTTCATCTAAAAGCAAAAAGATGTTTCTGAAAACCAAGCTTAAGCAAACATCATCTGGAACCTGCCTCTCCTGTCTTTCAATTTAATGTCAACTGTCCTTATTCATCTCCATCTTGCTAAACCAGTTTTGCTGGTGAACTTGGCAGTGACAGCATTAATCAACATGGATTCTGCTCTTTCTTGCCTCACGTTGCCTTTGTTAGAAGATCTAAATAATTGGACGCAATCAAGATAGAGAATGGCGAAATCAAAGAAGCAATGGTAGATTTCTTGGCCTGAGAGAAGGTCTGATCACAACTGTGGGACATATGTGTGATGATATGCATAACACAACTAGTGAAGGACACATCTTACAGACCTCCTGGGATCCTCCTGGCCGCTCCAGCCCCCTGGACCAGCAGCTGAAGGACAGAAGAGACTCCCTGTAGCACCTCGTGGTTCCTCTGTGTTGACTTCAGTTCTTCCTCCACTTCTGATCCCATAAAATGCCACTCCGTAGCTTACAAAATCTGCTTTCCCAAAGAGGTCTGCTGCCAAAAGCAGCCATGAGACCCACCCCAGAAGTACATGGGGATTAACTGCTGGGGGTACATTTTGATAAATGGGAATGAGGTGATGAGCAGGAGACAGCTTGCTTTTCCTCTATTCCTCCCTCTGATGCGTTGTTCTGAGATGTGGTTTTCTTTCTCCTCTGGAGACATCCTGTACCTGGCAAGCACCTGGCTGTGTCACTGTGTGGCTTATGGTGACCCCATGTCCAAGGCCACCGTGCAAGCACCTGTCTTTCCTTCCCGTTCTCATCCTTCCTTTACTTCCTTTCACTCACCTGCATTTTCCTGTAATTTTCCTTCCTAACAAAGAATTTAACCTTGCCCCGTCTTCTTTTTAGGAAGTCCCTGCTACAATCCATTCTAAATATCTTAGGACAATTCCAAATATTCTTCCTCTTTATCTCTAGAAATGTTTTTGTGTTTGCCAAAATATCTGACCCCTTTTATTTTCTTCCACTTTAGGAAACCTAGAGATGGGATGCATAGAATTAAAGAAAATGGTGGTAGCTCTTTAATTCAGCTTTTAAATTTCTGTCTTTCATTTGCTGGTCTAAGTTTTTAATTAATTTTGATCCTTTGCTTTTATGTTTGCTTTCCCTTCTGCCTGGCAGAATTTAACTAATCCTTCAAAACCCCAATGTGACCTTCTGGGTGAAACCTTTCTTACCACATCTGCCCACACCTGCCACCCCGGTCATGCCGGCTCCAGACAGAGTAATAGAGCCTCCATCTGCACTTCCTGGAGTCCTGACATGAGGTTCTTATCAGCTGGATGGAAACTGAGCATGAATTTTCCCGTCCTCTGTCAAGTTATACTGACTTCTTTTTATCTCCGGAATTGACCCATAGAAGGTGTTCAATAATTTTTGCTGAATGAAGGTGGTTGAGTTCTCCTTTTGTGCCCAGCATTGTTGCATCTATCCCAGCCCTGACAGGCCCTCTCGCCATGAACAAGACAAAGGCCTTATCCTCACTGCCACCAGTGTCCTTTACACAATGTAATTGGCATAAAACCACCAGGCTGCTGTCTGAAAATTGTACCCTCCCTGTAGAAAAGAGATAGTATAGTAGAGAAAGAGTGTAAATGCACAAGGCGTATACACAATAACACTGAATAAAGGTTAGATGTGTCAGATCTGATGCAAGTGCCTTTGTCTGGTGTTCAAGGTCCAGCTCAGCCTAACTAAGCCCTACTACCTGATGTGAACACTCTCTCTGCTCTGCTGGGGCTTGGCCTCGGGGCTCCTGCCTTAGCTTGTTCAACTGTCGGCTCCACTGGAGTACCTGTTAGTTCCCCTGCACCTATCCAAATGCTGTCCATCTTCTGTCTCCTGTCCTCATAGACCCTTGCAGAGTTACTGCCACCAGGCAGATCCTCCCTTAGCTCAACTTTGACAGCATCAGGATGTGCTACCCAATTTCTCAGACTTGAGATCTCTTTATCTTTGGCCTTTCCCATTATTTTTTCCCCCTCAATAAGACTACAAGCTCTCTGAGAGCAGAAAACGTTTGATACTTCTTAAACAATCCTAGTGCCTGGGCAAGTACAGATTCAATAAATACCAGGTGACTGACTCAAAGCTATAGAAATTAGCCTGCCCAGACGAGGCAGAAAAAGTTAACGATAAACTACAGCCTGTTATTTAGAGGTTATTGTTAGATTTTAAATTAAAAAAAGGAATGGTCTGTTATTTTCACTTACGTCGGCATCTGAGGAGAAAAATAATGACACACACACTTTTCTATATACCTAGAAAGAGAAATACTACTATATGTTAATACTAGTTCATCACATTTTCTGTACCCGTTCCTGGCAGATGCTGTGAATCTTCGTAGCAGTCAGGGTACATTTTTTTCTAATTAATTTTCCTCTTTTGCTTTACTGGCAGTCGGTTTTCCTAATGGTCATTCTTCTAAGTCAAACGCTTTAATTAAAGTTGGAATGAAGAAACTGATTAAAATCTGCATTGGCTTAAGGAATGGTGATCTTTTGGTCTGCTCTTTGCAGTTACATCATTAATGCCCCAAATTGCTATCTTAGAATTTTTGGTCCATTTTCCTTACTTAAGGCATTTGGCAAGAGGTAGAGCTTTTAACCAAATAATCCTAAATTGGAAGTTATTGCATTCTCAGTGTCAAGAATTTCAAGTGGTAGGTTATGAAATGGATTTCCAAAATGATTTAATGGTTCTTCCAAAAGACAGGCACAACATTTCTTTCCTATGGGTTGCCTTTCCTATCCTAACCTGTTATTTAAATAAATTCAAAACTCATCCTAAAACTCATTTTTAGTGATAGTTACTCTGCCTCAATCCAGAATAAATCAATTAATTTGACTCTATAAATGAGCACTAGTGAGAAAAAAGGGATGTTGCATATCTGGGCTGACCTTTCTCTATTTTCCAAAAACCATTCTGATAACAATTTTTTAAAAATTATTTTAAATTATCATTTAAAATAATGTTGTATGCCTAAAAACAAAATAAAAAACTGAAATCTGAACTACAAAGAAAGTTGATAAATTAATTCCCACTTAGTGTCTCAGATGGATGAATTAATAATTTCATAGAAAATGTATGAGATCGTCAGGGTCATTTGAATCAGAACAAAGCCAGAGAGAACAAAGATAAGGAAAATGGGGTTCATTTATGAGAAAGACGTAGAAGTGGCCTGGGCATGTTATTTTTCAGGCTGAGCTTGTGGAGGTCAGTGGGGTTAGCTGGCCCTCTCTCTGCTCTCTGCGGATTGAAATTGCCTGCCTCGGGCAAAGGTCACCCCACGGTATCAATTACTTGCTACTACCTGGAAAATTTAATTTCATGCCCTGCAGTAGATCCGCTTTCTTCCCCGGCATGAATGGCAACTATCTCAGATTGGTGACAAGAATAACTCATTTCCTTAGAGTCATTAGATGCTAGAAACTTCTCCATTCAGAAAGTCCTCTGCAGACGGCCAGCAAAACTGGAGGATCTGTTGCAGAAACACACCAAGTGAATAGAATAAAATCTGTGCTTGCCCTTTTCTTAACCTTTTAAAATATGATTTGGTTTCTGATTTGTAGTCAGGTCAGTCTAAACTCTTGTATACAGCTGATTTAGTTCAACACAGACTCTTTCTGTGAAATTTCTGATAAAAAGGAGTGTCTAGAGATGTTAGCAAATACAAAAAGTCTGTATTTTTCAAACAACAGGGAATCTGGATTTGAAGAAAAATTTGTACTAGGCTTAATTTTGCTGGGGTATATATTTACGGTTCTGTAAATAATCCCCTCCCCACCTAAATCATAACCTTTGGAAAGATGTGGTGAGAGCTATTTTAACAATGAGATTATTGTTGCACCAGGAAGCTGATAGAAATATTTAAAGCAAACAAAAGATAAACCCTTTCCATTTGGTCTGCTCTGTTATTGACTTGGCTGTGAGCTAGAACAACGAGAATGGAAAACTGCAAGAAATCTGCGATAGTAAATGACCAAATGAAATGTTTTTAAACAGATCATAGACATGTTCCTCATTTTTGTTCTCTTTGTCCCCTTGGCCTTAGCTCTATATTTTTTTTTTTTTTTTTATTAAATCATAGCTGCGTACATTGATATGATCATGGGGCATCATACACTAGCTTCATAGACCATTTGGCACATTTTCATCCCAATAGTCAACATAGCCTTCCTGGCATTTTCCTAGTCACCGTGGCATGACATTTACATTTCACATTTGCTGAGTTTCACACTTACCCTTGTAAGATGCCCCGTAGGTGTAATTCCACCAGTACCCCTCCCTCCCCCCCCTCCCCCCTCCCTCTTCTCCCTTTCCCCCTTTCCCCTATTCTTAGGTTGTAACTGGGTTATAGCTTTCATGTGAAAGCCCTAAATTAGTTTCATAGTAAGGCTGAATACATTGGGTACTTTTTCTTCCATTCTTGAGATACTTTACTAAGAAGTATATGTTCCAACTCCATCCATGTAAACATGAAAGAGGCAAAGTCTCCATCTTTCTTTAAGGCTGCTTAATATTCCATGGTGTACATATACCACAATTTATTAATCCATTCATGGATCGATGGGCACTTGGGCTTTTTCCATGACTTAGCAATTATGAATAGGGCTGCGATAAACATTCTGGTACAAATATCTTTGTTAAGGTGTGATTTTTGGTCTTCTGGGTACATGCCCAGCAGGGGAATTACCGGATTGAATGGCAGATCTATTTTCAGATCTCTAAGTGTTCTCCATATATCTTTCTAAAGGAATGTATTAATTTGCATTCCTGCCAGCAGTGCAGAAGTGTTTCTTTTTCTCCACATCCATGCCAACATCTCTGGTTATTTCTTAAGTAGAGTTCAATGACTTTTTTCATGCATGGGTACAATATTTGGATGCTCCTGGAGGCCGAGGTGGGTTGAGACCATCATCTGATGTATTTGAGATAAGGCAGAGCAAAAGAAAGACCCTCCATTTCAATCCCACACATTATACCTACAAAAAGGAGAAGGTAGTCAAGCATTGTGGCCCTGTCTTTAATTCCCGCTACTCCAGAGGCTGAGGCAGTAGGATCACTTTAACAGAAGAGTTGGATTTTTCTGGGTATTAGGCTGATGCAATGACTCATGTCGGGGCAACAGAGTGAGGGTCTGCCTCACAAAAAAAGTAATAAAAGAAAGAAAGAAAGAAAATATTATATGTACACTTTCCAAGAGCAAAGTAAAAACAGAGGTCATTAGGCTAATGGTATAGAGGACTACATAAAAGAGATTTATTATGGCCCCCAGGGGAAGAAAAATGAAGCAGTAAAAGTGAATTTGTGATTAATTTTCTGGATATTTCTAGTTGATCTGATAGGTAAGGGTTCTCCAGGGAAGAGATGCCTGTTCCCTAGCCGTTGATTGATATGGGTAAGTGAATATTGGGCCAGATTTCAAGACTTCAAAACAAGTAGTGGAGTATGTACTCTGGATATTTTAAGATGATATGAAAAGCTTGATTGGCATCAAGAATTCACTATGTGGGTAGTGTAGAATGATGACAAGAATCTAGGATATCAAAGGATCAGAGCTAGGTAAAATTGACTAATACAGGCTTCAGGAACACAATTTCCCTATGAGAGAATTATTTCTTTAGTTGACTTCTTATCTCGGGTAAAAATTTTGACTCCAGATTTGTGGTCAATAATAAAAATAAGGATTAAATTCCCTAAAAATAGTTTTCTCTATTTATGTATTTATATAGAGTCTTATTTTTTTGCTCCCAGTAGAGTGCTCTGGGATCATGTCTCACAGCAATCTTCAAGTGCTGTCATCATGCAAACCTATACCATCAGATGGGAATACAGTGACCTGCATAACAGCTGGGAATTTTTTCCTCAGAGATAGGAATCTCACAGCTGTTCACGCTTGTCTCGAATTCATAAGCTTAGACAATACAACTGACTTGGCCTATCACAGTGCCAATATGACAGGCTAGAAGCCCCACCATTGGCCACAAACCATAGTTGAAAAAATATACCAACATCAAGGTCTGGAGTTGGGGCTCACAACTGTAACTGTAACACTCTGGGAGGCAGAAGTATGTGATCCAAGGTAAGTGGACACTATGGTTGTCAGCTGGACTAACAGATTCTCAGGAGGATGAGGTAATACCATCTGTTAAACCCAGCATTTTATAATTGAGATTAGCTGAGAGGTGGAGCATGATGCCAGATGAAATAAACACTTAGTTAAGCTCTCCAGGAACAACAGGTGACAGTGAGTTGGCTAGCTCATTCTTAGTGTGGAATATTAGTGTATACAGTAATTTCAGTGTGTGTAGTGAAGGGGTGGACTACTGGACTTGAAATGTAATCTGAAGCTGCAGAGGATGCCAGAAAAATTTCTGTATCACTGCTGAAGATAAAACCAGACCTTTCCCCATAAGGGACTACAGTTGGCAATTCATGGGGAATCTAGGTTACATGTAAATATTGGCAAATTGTGGACTCCTGAGTTGAATTTGGTGGTCACAAAGGGGTGCAGTTTAGAACAATGGGGGGCTAGGCAGGCACATAGAAAATTAGGGAGAAAGAATCCTGCTTAGAAAACAAACACATTTTAAAATTTCAGAAATGAAAACTGTCATAGATACGTTTTCTAATGGGCCAGGTGTGGCTATTTGACTTTAACTTGCAGACAACCCTCCTGCACCCAGAACTGCTCCAGGATACCCCTCATTTTACAGGAACTATTGTAGGGAGAGCTTATGAAACCTGCCTGTGCAGATTGTTTGAGATCAGTGAAACCAACAATTTCACAGGATTTAGGATATGGAGCATGATGGAGGACATGATAGATATTTAGCTCAGTTCTCTCAGAACAGGTGTAAATGAGTGCTAGATTATTCCTGCTGGGAAATATTGATGTAGACTTGAAGTTTGGGGTGTGTAGTGAACTGGTGGATTGCAAGATTCGAAATGTAATCCAGAGCTGAGGAGATTGCCAGAAAAGTCTATAGGCTTCTGATGAAGCTGTTGGAGGCAGCAGCAACCAGCCCCTCTCCCAACAAAGATTACAATTTTTACTTCTTGGGAGAAACTAGGAGTTGAGTGGAAAAGCTGGTGAAGCATAGACTCCTGAGTGGAATCCAGGAGTGCCATCTGCAGCAGCAAAGCCGAGGTTGGTGGTCAGTCAGGAAGCAGACACATTTTGAAATTTCACAAATGGCAACTACCCCAGGCACTTTTTGCATGGACTAGGTATAGTGATTTAAGTCTCACCTACAGGCAGCAATCCTGCACCCAAAACTGGTCCAGGATACCCCGTACTTCACAGAAATGGTTGTAGGGAGAATTTGTGAAACATGCGTGTGAAGATCCTTTTTGAAATCAGTGGAATCAACAACTCAGCAGAGTCTAAGCACCAAAGCATGTAACCAGGCAACCAACAAAAAACACTGTAAATAGTGAATCAGGTATAAACCTGTGATACACTCATGGCACCACCTGAGGTCCAGAAAGTATATTGAAAAATAAATACATTTCGACTAAAGTTGAATCACAATGATTCATCATATATATATGATATTTTTGTTGATGGTGCCTTTTTTTCCTTGTTTTCTTTGCTCACTCTATTTGCTATTTTGTGATTAATCATTTTTTGTAGGAGTTATTGTTACTTTCATTATTATTTCTATTATTATTATGACTACTTTTTTCTCTTCCTCTTTGTCCCTTATGGTTGCTGAGAGTGCTTACATCAGACTATTAGAGTTTTTTTTTCTTTTTATTAATTTTATTTTTAATTCTCATTTTTTGTCTATTTGTTCATTTGTGTCTGATTCTCTGTGCATCTATGTGCTTCTGTGTTTGGTAGCTTTTTTGTTTGTTTATTTGATCATTTTGTTTCAAGGTATTTTCTGTTTTGCTATTTTTCTAACTCAAATATTTACATTTAATAAAAAAAAGGGGGGGAATGGTGGATGAAGGCTGAATGAAGTCAGCTTTGAACAGAATCTTCAGTCCAGAGGGAGACAGAGATAATTGCCAGAAAGAACCAAACAAATCTGAAGGGTAGGAACTGAACTGAGAGAAGATGCATCTTTCCTGCTGAGGCAAGCTGCAACTCCTAAGAAACAAATTTCAGGTACAAATATTATCCTA